>JAVXUP010000990.1:157500-304692 GCA_033070095.1 Escallonia herrerae | reverse complement strand
TTGCCCCATCTTTATTTTTTTTGAATTTAAATTTTAAATCTTCAGATTACAAAGAAATACTAATAGATCAAGGTTTATTTTTTTTTTTAGCTTAAATTCTTAAAGTATGTTAATTTATACATACACTAATGTCTTAGTGCAATTAATTATTACGTTAATAGTAAGTATTTACATGTAAGAGTTAAGTTTCTTTAATATAAGATTAGTAATTTGTTGACTAACCTTACCAAATTAAATAAATCACTATATATGGTAAAATTAAATGATTAAATAAATTATATTTTTATGAACTTAAATCTTCCGAAATTTTTTATGCTAGCACGATCAACTTTTTTTTAATTCATTTTTTGGCCCTCCTCAATAAAACTTTTGCGAGAGAAAGCTCTCTGACAAAACACATGTTGAGGGCCATTGATTTTATTTATTCTTAATTATTTTCATCGCAAATCACTAAATCCCAATTTCAAAGAGTCCTAACTACTGTACGGACGAGACAATTAGAAGGACCAAAAAAATAATAAGCATTTTATATAAATTTAACACTTCGAATCAAAATTTTGACTGCTCCTAAGAACAGGATAATTTTTTGACTGCTCCTAGTGTTGTTGGAATATAGTTAAAAACCTCTCACATAGCAACAATGAATTATTGTCAAATGTCTTTAATAATTTTTATTTAGTGAAACTAAAAATGTACGGCTAAAAAATATTGTTAAAAATATTAACAAAAATGTCACTAACTGTATTTAACGACCATTATATATTCTTACAGAGTTATAGCTATCATAGCAGCAAAAAATGATCTTAACAACAAAGATTCCTGCCAAGTAAGAAAGTGCACAATGTTGGAAGACTGTCCAATAAGGACACGAATGGTGCATGTTTCCACATCTCATGAACAACATAGAACTCTTAACTACAAAAGTATACACATGAAATATTGTGTGCACTCTCAGTTTCTAACTTAATGTGGATTTAGGCAACAAGATCCGAGAGCATCTGATCCGCTTCTTTCTTCATCTGCTCCAAAACGTTCATATGCATGAATCAAGATTACAACAAAACGAGAAGTAAAAATGAATCAAAGAATGATGGGCGGACTCAATGGATAACGAGGATGGAATAGCGTTAGGATGGGTTTCACCACAAGCTTGTTTTTTACGCATTATCCTTGCGTTGTGATTTCCTCAGCACCATGTGACCAGACTCGTCCTTCTCGAAGAAACGCTCAATCAGCTCGTCCCAGCTTTCTCTCGTCTTGCTTTTCTTTGATGATCCCGTGGAAGAATCCCCGCTTGGTCTGTTGGAATGCTCCCTTTCCTCTTGCTCTTCAAACGTTCCATACGGGGAAGGTGAATAGGCATGAGGCACAGACAACGTAACAGCCCTTCGCAATGCAGCTTTATACTCCTCACTATGCTCTCTGGCTAAAGTCTCCTGTCGTTCCATTTTTTGTTTTGCTGGAATCTCCATTATATGATCTTCCTCTAGCATCAACTATAGTGAGACAAAGCAACAAGCAGCTTGATAAGTAATAGACCTTCCCAGGTTCTTGTCTCGAGGTCCATTCATATTACAAACTTGTAACATTATTGTCTTTAAACTACAGATGCGTGTCTTTGCTCGCTATATGGGTGAAATTAAGATATTTTGTCATAACATGTCGGATCACTCATAGACTAGTAAAATCCTGTTTTTCAGTTTCATAATTTATGCCAAATTTAATTTTACCTATGCTAACACCATAAAAATCATAACAGTTAAAGACTAAGTATTCCGAGTAGACAAGACCATGGTAGAGCAAAGATGGCTACTCATTCAGCAACCCCCTCCCACACCGTAAAGAGTTGTGATTTGAGGTTTGAACTTGATCTGGCAACATTTCTCCCACAAAGTAGAGTAAAACCCAGCTACCCTGCTAACCAAAAAGGAACCTCGGACATGAAGAGAAACCACAGCATCACAAGTCCCGAGTTGGATGGTGACTGTTGAAGTCTACAGGTGGCATTAAAACCTCCAACCCCTAGTGCACCCCTGACAAAAGACGAAAGAAAAGGGGAAAGGATAGGAGGGAGGGGAAAGGCAGATACAGATGCAGGCAATAGCTAGATTCGTGGATGTAAGCACTCCATAGAATTACAATCAAGTTCAATGCTGGTTGTTTGATAAGCCCGAGCCTGGCCCTTTTTTTTGGGGCAAATGCATCACAGAAATGTCTAGCACAGATTAGAAGCACCAAGATTGGGGCTTAGGTCTAACTTCTCCTAACAAAAGACTGCTCCTCAAGAGTCCAGACCTAGCTACACAGACATAATTGAGAAACTTCAGGCAGCCAAAAAGACTTGCACTTGGACTTGCCTACGAAAGAAAAAAGGATGTGCGGGGGTGGGGGAACTGATTTCTTAATTGCTTTTCAGACATTAAGCACTACCATGAGGTAAAAAGAACAAAGACTCACTTCCAAAGCCCTTTGGGCTTCTCTCTCTATCCAAATGATGGCATGGTCAGAAGTAGCATTACAAGAAAGAACTATGTGCTCGAACCTCCCATCTACAGGCACAGCTGTCCTCACAACTGGAGGAAACCTTCCACACCTACATAAGAAAATGAAGGTGAATTTATAGACAATCTCCATTCTTCTCACATGTGAAAAGCAGGCATCAATTAAATGCTAATAATTCTTGGACCTGGGAGAAGAATGTGGCATCCCCTGTTGCAAGCAAACTATGATGGTCGACATATGTAAGACTGAAAATATAGCAGTGCCTTATGCCGACAAGAAGAAACACTGATTGAAGAGGTTATG
This sequence comes from Escallonia herrerae, assembly GCA_033070095.1. NCBI lineage: Eukaryota > Viridiplantae > Streptophyta > Magnoliopsida > Escalloniales > Escalloniaceae > Escallonia > Escallonia herrerae. Next base: position 301,887 of record JAVXUP010000990.1, on the reverse strand, counting down.
ACATGAAGTACACGACCACTTCTACCATCTTCATGATTATAATCAAGTTACTAATGAAAAGTGAAAAAAAAAAACCAAAAACAAAATCAACCTTCAAATCCAACAACCTATCAGGAGGGCCAGTTGTTTTAGGTAGCTATTTAACAGAAAGAAAAAGGGCATATGCTCTAAAACATCTGAGTCCATACCTAAAAGGTTTTCGCTCCACAATGTGATAGAGTCGGCCAGGTGCATACAGCCTTCTTGGATCTTTGAGCATCTTCTCTTCTGGTATGCATGTATCTCTCATGCACCTTAGGCATAGCAAGCATGGCAAACTGTTCGAAAGAAGGAAAATCATTCTCTTTGACAAATGAAACTGATACCTGAGGGAATTGGAGAAATGAAACATAATCTTTGTACTTCATGTTATTACCTAATTATATCTTGGGATATCAATGCATTTCACGTATCAAAATATACAAAGGCCTTTGCTCAACAAGCCTCTCATATGGTCTTAAGGAGTCTAATCATGCAAACCGTATAGGAATTCAAGTATGTCTTGCAAGAAGGAGGCTATATTAGCAGCTAATTTATATAAAACAGAAGGCATCAAACCCTGATTAGAACATGTCTAGCTTTTTACAGGATGATGGCATAAATTCAGGAGCGCAAATTAGATAAGTGATTAAGCCCAACAATCTTGTACCAGAAAAGCGACTTGAAAATGTCTTCCAAGGGAGTGGCTGTACGGGGTAAGAAGTCATCCTGCTTCAGTCGGAAAACAAAAGCAAAAGAAGAGAAATACAGAAAAAGTTAATCAGTTTAGCAATGGACCCCACCATAATAGTATTGTTCAAAGGAAAATAAATAAGAAGCTAAATGCTTAAATGCTGCAAGTCAATACAGCATGTCATTAAAGGGGAAAGACGTGGCACTTCCACAGTTCGCATAAATTGAAAGTGCAAGAAAAATTTCCAATTGTATTCATCTAAGACCCTGCACCGCTAAGTTATAGCATTTTTTTTCTCAGGCAAGATAACTTTTCCAAACAAGAACAGAAGAATTTTACTCCCAATCCAACAAAAGAATGCAGAAGCCATAAATAATGTGCCGTGGTCTCAAAAGGAACTTGATATTTACGGCTTATTTAGACTAAATCATGGCAGATATATTTTGGGAATAAAGTTCATAGTCAAATTAAATGCTCAATTGCAGTCAACACGCTCATGACACCACATAAACTAGAATAAACCTTAAGAACCTATACACTGGTTACTTATTCACCATTTAAAGTTTGGAAAGTCGCTGTACTAGATATGCTCTTTTAGATACCGATGACATACCTATCTGTTAAGTCAAATCTCTGGCCTTTGGAATGAATTTGCAAATTTGCAACTATTAGCTGCCGCATAATACAATTTTTTTTAATCAACTTGGTTACAGAGTTTCAAATTGGTAGTTTTGATCTTAGCTGAACATAGAAAGTAGGGGTAATGTCAAGAGTATTTGCTGACATTGGGCTGGAAAAGACAGTAAAAGTCGGCCCAATGCACGAGGCTTCGCGCCTCCGCCATGCCGGGGTAAGGGGAGGATCAGATTTACTAATATGCCTCTGAGGACAATCCAATGCTCAGCAGTCTTAGTCAATCATTTTCATACTTTAAGAGTAACAAGAATGAGACATAATTCGCATTACATATTGACTGAAATGCCTATTACTGTTACCCAACAATCAGCGGGGTGCCAATTGAAGAATACAAGACTAACTCTTATAGCATGCTAATTACCATGAAAAAGAATTGGTCCTCGTATAGACTGCAAACAGCATTACTACCAACGGACACAAGACACTAGGCTGAGACCAGGAACCATTTATATTAAAACAGGAAAGTAAGATGACATGCAACTAAAAACTTACCAAAATTTGATATAATACAAATACAATGCTGATGCCTTTCTAATAAATATGGTCTGGATTCCCTACTAAAATACACTAAACGCATAACGGACTTGCCTGCAACACTACAGCGTTGATAACATCTGCATATCTCACTGCCAAATTCAGTGACATACACCTGGCAGGTGCAATTGCGTAGCACCTGATTCTCTTCCTGTCAATATTCCCCAATCTATCGCGATTCTGCACCACCACCACTGTCAATAATGCTGCCACACCTGACCCAAGGGAATGTCCTGTAAATGTCAAAGTATAATTTGGATATTTCTCCACCAATTCCTTCAAAATGTCACACTCTGAATCTAAAACCCAACCAGCTGCTTTTAACAGCCCATTGTGCACATAACCACCGTCAAACTTTCTTTGGCCCAGCTTATTATCCAGTAAAACTGCATAATCACTCTCTTTTGCCAAATTAAGACCTCTAATAGCCAGAACAATATCAGCATGATCATGATCAAGATATAAAATGTATGGAGGGGCCCGTCCATGGGTATCATCGTAATCTCTCTTCAAAATTAGCCAATCTGGATCCACTCCGTACCCTCGAGGAGGTTCCCAAAGGGGATGCCTAAGATCGTCTTCATATCCTGCCAGTATGTATCGGCAGAGCCGAGGTACAGGTTCAAATTCTTCTGCACTGGCAATGCCCCAAGTCTCACTGTCATGGCCTGCAGTATGTAGACACCGCTTCCATGCCCAGCGGGCACATGCTAAACAGTAAACACACTCGAGAAGTGGGAGGCCGCAGAGAATGGACATTGTCTCTTAAGGCCAAACCATTAATAGCAGATCGATAAAGGGGTTCCCAACATAATTCAAGATGAAGTTAAAGATCGGATATAAAGTATAATGCCAGAATTTAGATGGAAATTAAAACTTCGGTGAATTTGGGTAGTGGGGAGTCTTTATAGACTCTCAAAGGAGAAAGACACCGGGGCTCATATAGATGCTCAAAACCAAACGATATTGAGTAGCCAGAGCTGCATTTGTTGATCAGTGGCATAGAATCTCAAGACATATAAAGCAACATGCTTCAACCCAATATCTATGCTAGAAGTCAACTGGGTATATGAAGTCAAGGGTCATTGAGTAGCCAGAGCCATATTTATCAATCAGTATTCCAAATCAAAAATACTGAGCTTCAATTGTTCAATTGAACAAAACTCCAATACCGAGAACGAATCAAACGGGACTATTACTATTTGAAGCTCCACTCAAAGCAATAAAAGGGTCAGCATAACGGGGATTATGTGAACTGTACCATAACGATCCTCACTGAACACTGAGCTTTCTCGCATCAGGGCTTACTGGCCATGGAAAAAGTAATGATCTTTCACTAGAAATAGAACAAACTTTACATCCCAAGAAAGAAAGAAATCCGAGTACCAGACATAGGTGGGCAATCCAAGCATGAGGAGCAATTTTGCGGTAAAAAATTATGAATTTGGAGCCAATGAATACGGGGATGGGGATGACATGATGGTGACTGAGAGTGATTGGTATAATGAGAGATGCGAACAAAATTGAGAGAGAAAACCAACTTGAAACTCTAAAGAGTGTGGAAGGAGAATCAGAGAAAAGTGTGAGGAGTACCTGCAAGTCAACTCACAGGCTCAACTAACCATCGGCCTTCTGTTAAAATACAGTAATTGCTTTTGATTTTTGGAATATGTTTTTTGATTTGAAAATGAGATTATGCTTTTTGTGCTCTTTAATTTATTTATGCACACTTTTGAAAATTAATCACGATCAAGTAGTGATATATTTTTACATCGCTCTTCACTTTCAAAATAGATTCATTTCTATGATCAGATTTTCTGACGTGTAAATCGATGGAGTATATTGTAATTAATTTTTAAAATATATTAGGGAAAAAAATCCTTGGCACAGTTTATTTCTCATCTTCACTCTATCATTCGTGACTCTCTATAGTCATAGGCATTTATCTCTTTCACGTTGATGTCATTGTCAAGATAGTCGATCTTTATTATGTTAAAATCTACTATGTATTTTATTAGCGAAGTTCTTAAAAGTTTAGCCCAAAAAAAAAATTACTTCTTACAGTTTCTTAACCATGTGAATTTACATAGTTATCTATCGTCTTTAGGCTGAGTTGATTCTTTAAATTCATTACTAGATAGGTAAGTTTAAGTACGTTAATATTCATCAAAATCATCTTTGTTTACATCAAAATTACTAGTTAGGTAATACGATAGGCTGTTATTCATCAGAATTATTTTTGTTTAGCGACCAACATTTTATGTAGTGGTTTCTACGAAACTCAAATCTGTAACTAAGGTAGCTTTAGTAACACTTTCAGTTTTAGTTTTCTGTTTTCAAAAAAACAATAATAAAATTAATTAATTTTTTTTTTACAAAAACAAATGGGTGTTTGATTACACAATTTTTATTTTGAATTTTTTTCTTTGGTGGTGGTGATTTGCATGGTGGTCCGACGGTAAGTATTCGGAGGAGGCTGGTCTAAATTGCGGTGGCTGCTGATAGTGGTGGTGGTCTAAAAAAAATCAAAACTGAAAATCGAAAACTTTTTTGGAGTTTTCAAAAACTCATGTTTTAAAAACTGAAAAATTTGTGTTCAACCCGCGCGTTTATTTTCTCTAGTTTACAAAATTAATAAGTATTACCAAACAGAGCCTAAAGAGTCAAAGATCTCATATTCCAAACTGATTTAACTCGGGAACTCTTGACACATTTTAACTATAATAAAATGTTACTGCAATTTTAGTTAAGAAAGAAAGTATAACTTTGTCATATTGCGGTAATTAATGGTCTGTAGAGATAACATTTTATAAACTTCAATCATTAAGTCATATACAACAAACATAAATTGTCACACAAAAAGTTGCACCATACCCTGGCTACATCTCTGTTTGTAGCAAAAAGAATTCTTTAATTGAAGTTTAGCTCCTAAATCCGAGCTATGAATGCACATCGAGTGACTGTTTGTCTTACCCTATTGCCATCAAATCGAAGTTCTGCACATTTAGACTCGTTGGATGAAAGGGCTTGATGAGATATAAGGCCAGGGCAAAAATCTAGTGCATAACCCTAAAAGACGGTTCTTTGTTGTCAACAATGTTATTGATCAATTTTTGGCTTTTTTTAATTTAACTTCTAAAAAAAGAGACTTTTGGTACTGTGAGGTTAACCTTGTAACAAAAAATAAGAATAAAAAAATTACGTGTATCTTTGCTTACAGAAGTATTTAAAAACATCGTTGCCACCAACAAGTTGAAACACTATACCGCCTCGGTTCTTAGCCATAGAGAAAAGGTGAAAAGAAAATGGTGAAGTTGTATATCTTCAATCTATAACAATGTCCAAATTGCATGTTTATACACTTTGTTTTGTTGCTTAGTTTGTTTTTTTTAGGGTTTTTTTTTTTATCATGAATCTCAATCAACCAACGGATGGAAAATGTTGTGAGTTGCACCATGTATTATAATGAATAACTGATGACTGCCAGTGACTTAACACAATTCATCTACTAGTGTGCCCAACACGTTCCGACATCAATGGACCATGTTAAACCATCTCCGCGCACTGCTTTGCCACTTATGCATCCTCTAAACCATGGTTATGACCACCCGTCACTCTTACGGACGATGATTTAAAGTGCATCTATTCTCCCCGCTAAATTCTAGCCGAGGATTCTTCATCTTATCCTGTTCTTTCGATGTGAACAAATGCCCCATACAAGTGCAACGAATCAGAATGAAAATCAATGAACCTTATGCCCGATCAGTTATGGTGTATATGTGCAGCAGGTGATGGCTTCTAAACAACCATATGCCGACCACCGTACGGGACCAAACAAAGGTCACCACGTGACGGATTTAGCTCCGCACCCATCTGATTTAAGCTGATCAACAGCTTGGTTACCGTATTGCAAGGCAAAATGTGGCTAGCTTCTCACGACAGCACTCGTAATCGTCTTACCGGGAAATAGCCTTACGGGACATGCTTCTCTATCCAACATATTTGACTGCTTCCGTAGTAACACTGCTTTTCAGGAAACTAGAAATCTAGGAAGCCATCATGTGAAGACTTTGATCAGGGAAGTTGCTACACATGCCCCCTACGAGAAGAGGATCGCGGAGCAACTTACTGGAGAGGATAAGCATGCTTTGAAAGCACGAGAGGGCGAAGAAGAAGAGAGAGGAGATTACTGTTCTTTGCAAGATGAGGTCTGCTCGAGGTGGGGGTGAAGAACAAGTGATGAATGTTTTCGCTAAATCTGGCAATCTAGATTGTTTTTGTTCCGAGGGAATAGCAGAACCCATGTAGCGTTACAAAGTTTCCACTTTTACAAATCAGATGTCTATGTAGCATCTCTCATATGTCACAATCAGAAGAAAATAACAAACCTGGTTTTTATAACTTGCATCGGATGTCAAATGCAGAATTACGCAGATTATTAGTGTTATTCAATCCTTTTTTCTTATAGCGCTCTATAATCGACGGAGCATTGCAACCGTCCATGTTCCTAATGGGATTCATCGGTTGTGCAGATGCATTTTTTCCATCAGCAATCACCTGAGGAAAAGGATTATTGGTGAAACTACCTAAGAAACTGGGTGAGAGAGAGAGGGGAGAGTTCATGTTTTGAACCTCTGCGACAATTTCTCAACTCCTTCCCTGCAGTCTCCTGCAACACGCCTTGCCCCTTCTTTGGCAGCCAAAGCAAACTCAGCTGAGCTCTTCTGCAACTCTTCCAAAGAGCCACCAACTTTAGACATCGCGCCACCTTTTAACTCATCTGCTTGCCGGCCCAACTTGAATGCTGAATCCTTCAACTTCGATATCAATACAAGTATCTTCTCAATCACCATATTAATCGTATTTCTCGATTTCCCTCTTACATCAACTGCCATTGACTTAAGTTTTTCCACTAAATCTTCAGCCCTGCTGATGGTTGCTTCAACCAAGGACTGCTTTCCAGCAGTGACCCATGTAACTCCAACATCGGCCTCTTCACGCAGGTCGTCATCAACAACGACCTTGATGCCATGCCTCTCCCAACGGTCTCTAGCCTCCTCCAGGATCTTTGCTTGCTCTCTTGCTCTTTTTGCCTCATCTTCTGCCCAAGCCCTGGACAAAAATAGGAAATGATATGCAGGCTAGGGAAATTGTTCTAAAAATAAAGGTGTAACAGCGGTAAACACCAGCAATGATGCATAATATGATTGAGGCCCAATAATCAACTACATTTGGCCAGTGATGTGGAACTGATAGTGTGTAAAAGAGTCTCATGATAATGGTTTGTATTTTCCTGAGTACTTCATCATACACTTTTTTCTAAACTCTGACTCAAGCAAAGTCCGGTGTGCGCATTGCCGAAAACAATTCAGAGGAGAAAGACAAACGGGAAAATTTGAAAGTATCATCACTTTGTGGTGACCATGGAGCTTTGTTTTTTTCAATAATTTTGTGGAAACGTGCCTCGAAGGATTGAACATATCTGGAAGTTGAACATTTCCGTGCATTAACCATTTTGACTCCATTCAGAGTGTTTCGAGGACTACCACATTGAGAGACATTCCATATAGCTCAAATAAAGGTGAAATAGGACAGAATAAACTAAACCCACCGCCATTAAACAAGGTACGGTCACTAAGTTCATTTCAAATGCTAATTTCTAAATTCGTAGTGTGCGAATCCTAGGCATGATGGCCTAACAGTTAATGTTCCTCCAATGTGACCTGGAGAAGCATGGGTTAGAAACACAACATTAGCCTCTCTGCAGTACCAAAGGTAAGGCTGTGTACATCTACCCCTAACCCCACAGTGATGCGATCCTTATGCACTGGGTCAGCCATAATTCTAAACTTGTTAGCATTTTCTGATGTTATCCCCTATCTAAATAAGTGTCATGTTTACAGATTATAGATGCCTTTGTTAATCTTTCATGTGATAAAAATATCCTACTAGGGATGAAATGAAATGCTAGCCATATAGAGTTCCCCTTCTAAATTTAAATTGATAATCAACTAAACTTCCATGAAGTGGGGGGAGAGGGAGGGAGGGAGGGGGGAGCCTTACCTCGCCATGGACAACGCTTTTCGCTCAACCTCCAGCTCATGTTGTAGCCGAGATATTTCCTGGTTCTCAAATTCTGCATCATTCCGCAGCTTGCTAAGCCGTTCCTTTTCATATGATATCTCCACCTTGTTACTCATCAGGCTCTGCAACTGTTCCTCCACTTCACGCCTTAACCTTGAAACAACTTCCATTTCAGAATCAACAGCAGCACGCTCCTTCATTAAAGCAATGTTCTCTTTCTCTCGCTCGCTTCTTAACCTATCCAACTCTCGCCTTGCCTCTTCAGCCAATTTTTCTACAGCATCAATCTTTTCCCTTTCTAGTAAAAACTCCTTCTCGAAACTTGCATTGACATCCTTCTCAACTTGATCTACTAACGCACTGTGTGCAGCAACAGCTTTTTCTGCCATAGACTCCGCTTCAATGCGTGCAAGCTCCTCGCCAACTATGTCAGAGGCCTCACCAGTTGCAAGGGCTATAGCTGCTTGGGCTTTTGTCACCGGCTTATCTGGCTGGAATAGTCTTGTGTAACCTGTTAACGAAGTAAGAAGACATTCATATACAAGACAAGTTCATGTAAGCGACAATTATAGGGCATATAACTAACCAAATGCAAGGGCTGTTATCCCCTGCTCTCCCGCTGATAAGTCAGCTACGAGTGCAGGACATGCATCTGGGTTGATCTTATCGACGTCTATGAAACCAGATAGTTGTTGCAGGACCTATCCAACGAAATTAGCTAAGTCAAATCTTGTTAATAAAATGCCAACTATTTTACGATAGATGAAGCTTAATAAATCTTCAACTTATATACCGTTCTGTCAGCTACTGGAAGCTCTCTTTTCTCGAGGGACATCTTCCAACTGACAAGATCCTGACGAGATAAAGGGCTGCAGAAGAAGATTTTAGTCTTGTCTATATGTATCAATAAAGGGGAAGAGAGACCTTGAAGAGTATGCAAGTAAACCCCACTTGGAGAAGTGTGACAGGACATACACATCAAAGGTCAGGAACGAACATGACTAACTGTACCAATGTACAGAACAAAAAAATAGACGAACGCTTCCGACTAATTAGTTGACAAAAACTTGAACAAAGGAGGATTCAATTCCTCCCAGTAGACTCGTAAAGCAGTAGCAGAATACAGGAACCAGTTCAATGATCAAGAAGCTAGTCCAACCAAAGCACAATAGAACTTTTGCATAATTCACCTTTCAGGATAGAAGCAAAGGGAACTCTCATCTTCATCTAAAGAAGAAGACATATCACGTCTTGAAAGCTTGCTGGAAATAAGTCCAGCCTCTGCCAAACCTGTAAGGTCCAACTCAATTAAAATTGCATTGCAATAAAATATACCTTATTAAACAAGAAATCATAAATCAAATGTTTTAACACAAACAAGAAAATATATAGAAACACAATTCTCACCTTGAATAGATGGAAAGTCGGGATCATCAGGTGTAATATCGTCGTATGCAAGTTCGGTGAAATTTTCAATATACATTGCAGGGTACACCTTTGAAACAGTGTTCCTGTGCATTTGAAAGGAACTGAGTCCCATTGTATGCGCATAACATGCATTAACATCTGAGTTCAAGTGCAAATGAGTGATCTTTAACTTACAGGTTGCAGGAACAAGAGCATACCTTGAAAGAGCACTGCTGGCTGAAACCAACCAGCGAGCATATTCACGACGAGTACATAACTCACCAGGTTGAACATCAACCTCAATGACCTGAATAATTTATCCTTGCAGGATAGATAATCAAATAATACATACATGACAAGTTTATATTATCGGCAAAAATCTTTCTCGGATGTAATCAATAGAATCATTATCATTTGGCATTTGGAAGCCTAATAGGCAGAAATTTTTTTCATGAACGGATATATAAAAGGAGAAAGTGCAAAAGACAGGAGATATACCCAAGTACAATAATTCCACCGTGTTTCAAGATCAAAATGAACAACATGTCTGTGTTGGAGATCTAAAATACTTTTTAAAAAAAGTACGTGATTGATCAAGACACAAGAAGAACATGGGAAGATTGTTTTATACGAGCCAACATCTTGAGGTGAGAGCAATCATCAAAATCCAATGTTTAGAATACAGATATTAATCCACAGAGCTCTGTACATGTGGATACATGTAGTCATGGCTACATACTTCATGGCAAAATTTAGACCAGTCAGTCCAAGTGGAGCATTGAGTCATTTCAAGGGTTTAAGTCTCAAACATTCTTTGTCAGCAAACTAAATACACACGAAAAGCAACATTATCTTCGTTTAAACGGAATCCACTTTCCTGTTTTACATTACGTCAGGCAATGAGTTATAAAGGTCAGAAGACAAGAACTGAGTCATAAAACAAACACGACAACTACTTATCTAATTATCGTAGCAATGAGAGTACCTTCAAAACTTGCAAAGCTGCTAGTGCCTGCCCTTGAACTTGATCAACAACTGCAGGAACTAGAACCTTTCCAGGAAGAGCCTGCAGAGCTGGAGAAACTACAGACGGAGCAGGTATGCCAGCACCAGCAGAAAATTTTAGAGGACTTATCGAGTCAAAAATTGATTTGCTCCCATTGATGTCACTGCAAGCATTGTCATTCTGATCATTTGAAAATTGATAACCTAATGCTGACACCAAAGTTGATTCAGATGATCCGCCTCCATTTACGTTTTGCATTTCTAGAAATAATTTATCTCCCTCGGCTGAGACCTCTGATGTCTTGCTTATGTCAGCAACATCTTTTGTTAAAAGTGAGTTTACAGTCTCTTCCTCTTTATGCGCAACCTGGGGCTCTGAAACTGCATCCAACTGTGAACTGACTGAGATTTTGTAAGCTATAGGCTCACTAGGTGTATTTTCAAGGGAGCTGGAAGATGAATCAAATGAGAAGTTGGAACGTTCAGTGCTACTAAAGCCAGGCACCAACTCTTGGTGGTCAGTATTGAGATTAGTGGAAGTAGTAGTTGTAGTACAGTCAATAGGGTTCTCATTTCGTAAAACGTTTTCGTCCACAAGGTTTCCATCTAAATCCTCAAAGACAGAGGCAACAAAAGAACCAGAAGGAACCTCAGACTCAGGCAGTTTGGGTGTGCGTATTGGAGCAACTGGAATGTCATCAATAGCTGATTCATTTTGCAAATCTTCTGGAATTGAAACATTGTTAATGGCATCGCCGTCATTCAATGTGTGCCCCACATCAGTATCATTTTCGATAGTAGCCTCATTAGTTTCTGCATAAGAAGAATCATTGTCAATACCTGTCTTGCTTTCCAGACTATTACTGTGTAGAATTGCATCATTGCCTTCATTTCCCTCATTTCCCTTCTCTTCAAGGCTATCATCCTGCTCAGCACTGCCCAGTGACAGTTCTTGCTCTGTTGTCAGGGGCTCCATCTTTTTCCTCAGTCCTGTATACACGTCATACGTATACATCCATATATTTAAATTCCAACGAAAAAATGGCATAGTCTGCTCTTCGAACCACAAAGACACATGCACCACACTTTAGAGAGGTGTGTACAAGAGTCACTATAAGACTGCATAGTCATCCAACAAAGACGAGCTTTAACAAGAGAATATCTAAGGCAATAACTTTGTATAGCCTCCATTTTCAGTGATGAGAAAGCTCAACAACTTGAAATAGAGAAAAGAATACTTACTGGAAGTGCTCTTGGCTATTGACAGTGATGCATAAGTAAGTCCAGCAACAAGAATAACACCAGCTACTCCTGCTCCCACAATCCCTGAAAGTAAACTACTCCAGGAGTGTTATTAGTATGAGTACAGAGCCCATCAACTCCAAAAAAATCAAAAATTATTGACAAACAGTTCATATTCAATAGTATCCAGTTTTTAGACTTCAAGGAGACAAGGACCTCTTTACTTCCACATCCCTAATTTCATAATACAATTTTACATTCACGAAGATCACCATATAATTCTTTGACTGAATGGCCAAAATCAACTTCATATGGGTCATCTGCAGATAATTCATTTTTTGACAATTACCTAATTTTGCGTATCCTCAATGCAGCTGCAAGTATAACCAAATGGAATGTCCAATCTAGATATCAAAAAACTCGAGACACACACACACACAGCGCACTGGCATAATAAATCAACAAAGATACAATTTATCTCAAAACATATAACAATGCAAGTTCCAAAAAATCAACAGCGACGGCAAAATAGCATCTCTATTACCTCCAGGCCACAGGTTCCGCCGCGGCTCGCTCCCACCTGACAATTCGCCGCTCTCACTCGACTGCTCACCGGCAGACCAACCAGAAAAGGCATCAACGGACGAACTCGAACTCATCCACGAATTCCCCGTGCGCCGCCGTTCCGCTCGATTGCCAATCCTCTCGCCAGCTCCACCGACAGCAGAAACACGGACCCGGCAATCCGGCTTCTGCACACGCATCCTCAGCAACAAAACCGGCGGTTTCTGGCGGCAATTGAACGCGAATCGGAGCTGAAAAGAGTTCGGCGACCACGCCGTACTTAGAGAAGCCATGAATTGATCTTCCAATGTCAAAATTAAGGTTGCGCTTGGTCCTTCCGGTTCTTCGATTAGAGCTACGTGCGTATCTCGTTGAGGAACTTGCAGAGTGTAAATTTCTAGGGCTTGTGTGTCAGTACTGTAGTACAGCGGAAAAGAGGAAATTGTTGTATGCTCTCTCTCTCTCTAACCGTCAAAAATGTTTATCTTTTTCTTATCTGTCTACCAACAGTCAGAGACTGGAGAGTGACAGTTTTATCTCGTGTCTTTTGTGGTGAGGGTAAAGGACTTACTCCGGCCACCGGAGTACTACTTTGAGTCGCCTGAGAAGTGACGGAATTACCAGAAGTGCATGATCCTCGAACGAAATGCCATTCATGCCTTTTGCCATTTCTGCTATTTTAGCGATGAACTTGTATCATGGGTTGATTTGTCGATATTCGGTGACATTTTGAAGTTTTTACTTGGATAAGTACTTTTTTTTTAGTGGCCAACAACATGATTCTTGATTATTTTTCACCTACTAATGATCGAGATCGGAACGTCTCTTGGGTATCCATCTCCGTCTTGATCAGTTTAAGGGGAAAGTGACCCCTCTACTTTACACGTTGTGCGACTTCAAAATTAACCACTAAACCCCCTCACACTTACAGAAATTGGGCACCTTAGACGGAAACCGTTAAATTTAACAGCGCGTGGTCAACACGCGCGTTGACTAACGATTTTTTTTTGTAAATGACGTTTTTGCCCATTCTGTTAGGGGTAATTAACTAATGACCCCATGTACTATAGACGGTGTCCCCCCTCTACTTCAAACATAACCACTAAACCCCCCCCCCCCCCCACACTTACGAAAATTGGGCACTTTAGACGGGTTCGTTATGAATATTCATGAAATGACCAAAATACCCTTATTTCCTTACCCTATTTAAGTCTAATACCATTCTTTCAACTTCTTTTTCTCTCCTCTCAGACTTTTTATTCAATCCCACATACACACACTCCACGCACACCCAGCACGCACGCACGCACGTGCACACACACACACACACATACCCTAAACCCAGACACAGACGCGCACCCACTGCAAACATACACACACGCTACTCGCATGCGACTGTGGCGGCAACGTCATCGCGAATCTGGTGCAGCCCCAGCGGCGTGTAGCCAGTCACGGTGGTCATGTGACGCTGCTTGGCGCGATGTTGTGGATTGGGGTGGAATGACGACGGAGGTTAGACCTGCGATTTGGGGACGTGGTCGTCGATCGTGGTGGCAGGGATCTGGACGGATGTGCGGCAATCAGACGCCGATAGCCTGTGTCTGTGGGGATTGATGTTACCGGTGTTGATTGCGTCGGTCGGTTGGTGGCCGATGAAGAAGCCCCACTGGCTTGCAGACGCAAGGTGGTGGGAAATGGCAGCGATGAGGCAACTCACGACGATGTGTAGCCAGACAGTATAAAGTTGGGGGAGTTGGCCAGAATGGTGGTTACTGTGACGCTGATCATGGTAGTTGTTGCGTCGGTGATATAGCAACGGCAATCGTGGTTCCTTTTTTTTTTTGTAACTCCCTGGTGGTCGGAGAAAAAGACCAGTGGTTGTGCTCAGTGAATCACCAATTGTAGCGGGGTTGACCAGAAGAGGAGGTGCAGATTGCAGCAATCCCTTGTTTGCAATGAATCTGGTAGCGCAGAATGGGGTGGGGGACTGGTCTAACGGGTGGGGGGGTGGGGAATGAAGGGGGGGCGGGGGGGAGGGTCATGGGCAAAATTGTCATTTAAATTTAACGGTTTCCATTTAATGTGCCCAATTTCTGTAAGTGTAAGGGGGTTTAGTGGTTAATTTTGAAGTTGAGGAGGGGAAATTGCACACCGTGTATAGTACATGGGGTCATTAACTAATAAAGAAATAAGGGTATTTTGGTCATTTCACACTATTCATAACGGACCCGTCTAAGGTGCCCAATTTCTGTAAGTGTGGGGGGGTTTAGTGGTTAATTTTGAAGTGGAGGGAGGCAAATCGCACAACGTGTAAAGTAGAGGGGGTCATTCCCTACTTTCCCCTCAATTTAAAGCTCAGTTGAGAATTAGTCATGCTTCTAGAATATTCAATTTTGAACTACACACTATATATCTTATAAGTAGGGCTGTAAATGAACCGAGACGTTCACGAACAGCTCGTGGTTCGTTCTTTATAGAACCCGTTCATGTTCGTTCTCTATAGAACCGTTCATGTTCGTTCTCTATAGAACCGTTCATGTTCGTTCGTCTATTATACGAATAGAATATGAACAAGTTTTTAGAGCTCGTTTAATAAACGAGCCGAACATGAACACTCCAAAATGTTTACAAACATATTCGCGAACAACTCGTCTAAATAATAAATTAATTATAAATTTATAATGTGTTTAAATAAATAATATTTACATAAACCATAAAATTTAAATTTAAATCTGTAGGCCCTAAAGTCAATTACCAAAACTCTAAGCCCACTTAGTAGCTAGAGCCCATGATTATATATCAAAGCATAAGTGCCTCACCAGTGGTGAAGTCCAGTCAATTTGGTTGGGCTTGTTGTTTGCTGACTTGCTGCAGCATATGGAGGCCTTATAATTGGGCTTTTTGACAAGCTTGTTGTTTAGCTTCAATGCATTCGAAGAACAAATTATGTTGGACCTTTTAATGGTCACAGATTCCACAGTCCAATTCCTAAAGGGCCCAACCTATGAAGCCCAACAACCCAAAAGCTCCAACTATATAAACTAAGACCTAAATCTAAACTTCTCCCATCGCATCCTTCATTTCACACACACATACCACCGGCAGATTGCACAGCACCTGTCTCAAACACACACACACACACACCATCGACAGATCACGCCGCACTTGCTCTCTCATCGCCTCCTTCATCTCAAACCCACACCCACCTCACAGATCGGTAGATCGTGTCACACGTAGCGCCTCTCTTCCTCACAAATCGGCAGATCGCACATCTCTCTCTCTTCACACGGGACATCGTGGCTTGGATGTTGTCATCGCCTGTCTCCGATGCCAACATCTCCCCATCATCGGAATCTGCTTTGATAGGAATAAAAACCCTATCGATAGCTATGGAGGGGTTGCTGACCACTGGAGGCAAAGCCTCAAAGCCAAGGGCTCAACCTCGAATCTGCATCCTTTCTTGCATCTTTTGTATTTCGATTTTTTTATTATTATAGCTTGATTGCATGAAGGAGTTGAGATTTTTGAGCAAATTTTGGGATATGGTTGAATGTTGAACTCTAATACGAGCCAAGTTCGTGAACTCGTGTTCGGCTCGTATTGTTACACGAGTTGAACGAGTCGAGCCCGAGTTTCATAGTCATGAACTCGAGCCGAGTTCGAACATTGATTTTTTGGCTCTAAACGAACACGAGCCGAGCTCAAACATACTAAAATTTAAACGAACCGAGTTCGAACACACATGTTCGGCTCGAACTCGGTTCGTATACAGCCCTACTTACAAGCACATTTTATATTGCTGAAATCTCTGTCTTATCTTGTAAGTACATATTACATTCTTGAAATCCCTGTCTTATAAATACATATTATATTTCCTTGAATCGTATATGACTGTTTAGATCAAGAAAAAGGCTAGTGTGATAGAAAAGGCACTACGGGTAGTGGAATTATTTTATAATGAGAATTTATTCACATTTAGCAATGAAAATTTTAATACTAATTCAGTCGTCTAGATGGCTACTTGGACGGCTGAAATGCCTCTTACCTTTTTCGTTTCTCGCTTAACCGTCCCGGTGGTTAATATTTTTTTCACAATGCCCTTTCGAGGCAAGTCTTTCTCTGTCTCCCTTCATAAGCAAATCCCCCCTCCGGCGAGTCTCGCTCATAGCGGCAAGAATTGAACTGTCATCATCCCTTTTCAAATACAAATACCAATACCATACGTGCCTAAATACACCACCGTACCCTCGAATAAAACCACCACCATGCAACTGTATCCACCCACCACTATACCAACCCAACAACACCGTCGTACTCAACCCAATAACACCGTTGTACTCAACCCAACAACACTGTCAATGTTGTCAATATGTAAAAATTGATGAAAAACTAGCTTGCATAATAAATTAGCCCAGTTTCTAACTTGATTTGCTCAACCACCACGGGTGTCAAACTCGTCACAGCTCGACCCCGGTTTGACGTTGAACCCATCACAGCTCAAAGGGAAATTGGATAGACGGTGGTGGTGTTAGGGTGGGATGGTGACTGTCAGTGGCGGAACTACGTATGTACGAGGGGGGGCTAATGCACCCCCTCAGATTTTGAAAAAAATAAAAATATATATAGTGTTTTTTTTCATTCATGACTTTCCCTCTCTCTCTCTCTCTCTTCTCTCTCTCTCCTCCTCTCTCGGCTCTCACTCAGATCAATCAACTCTCACCGGAGACCGAAGTCATAGGCTCACTGCTCACCGGCAGGGGCTCATGAAAGTGCGGCTCTCACTCTCTCAGTCACCGCAGCACCACCCACGACCACTGGTCATCAGCTCATCGGTAACGCCTACGCCGGTCGCCGTCAAGTCAAGGTCCCACGCTTGTCGAAGTCTCGAAGCCCCGATTCTGAAGCGGGAAGTCGGTGAAGGCCCTCCCCAGTCCGGCAGTCCCCACCGGGCCACCCCAACTCCGGCCAGTCCCCACCCCAACTCCGGGGACTCCGGCAAGATCAGATCTGGCAGATCTAGCTTAGATCTACCGTTTACGAGCCGACGGACGATCAGATCGGCCAGTCCTCACCAGTCGGCGGTCACGGCGCCCCACGCCTGAAATAGTGAAATTGCAAATCTGACTTTGAGTTTCAGTCACCAGTGGTCACGGACTCACAACGAAGAACCCACCACCAGCGACATTGCGACAACGACGCGTCGACGCCATTCTGATATCTGAGGACTGAGGTCAGTGTGCATTTTGAACAATTTCTTTTGCTATTGAGAATTGATTAATAATTTTAGGTTGTTAGTTGTGTATTTGATAATTTAGATTATTAATTGATGCTTTATGGATGTTAATCGTGCATTGAGCACTTGAGATTTGAGATTGTTGATGGAGGATGGGACCCAATTGAATTTTTATCTCATTTGAGCATTGATTATTTGATTGATAATTTTAGGTTGTCTTAATTGTGTATTTAAAAATTGAGATTATTAATTGCTGATTATATGTTGTTAATTCTGCATTGAGCATTTGAGAATTGAGATGGTTGATGGAGGATGGGACCCAATTAGATTGAAATGTCGGATGTGTGATTTAGTTGAATGATGGGTTGAAATTAGGTTAATTAGGTTAGCGCGATAATAAAACTTGACTAGAAAAGTAAAAAAATAAAATATTTATAATTAACTAGGTTATTTGATTGATAATTGATGGATTGATACTTAAAATAATTTATTTTTTTTTCAGAATGGAAAGGTTCTTTCCAAAGAAAGCAAAGATAGAAAAATTATTGTAGTCTAATAAGAATGAGGGTAGAAATCAAGATATTATTCAATAGTCTCCGATTCCAACAGTAAGGGACAAGGCTCCCATTGTGTATCGTGATGTTCATTCTGAACATTCAAGCAGAGTTAGCGATGAGTTCAACTCTGACGAGCTTATTGCAGATCCTGGGTTGCGTCTGAATATTTTGGATTATGGTCCTAATGTTCGAGATAAAGTTCGACGAGCGTATTGGTCGAAAGGTCCTTGCCAACCTCGTCACCACAATTTTCCATCTACACAATTCATAACTCAGTCTCGTCGAATTATTTTTTCTTGGTTTGACTTCGATATATTTTTAGCCTCCCCTGGGATAAAATCCTGGTTCCGCCACTGGTGATGGTGTTGTTCATGGGTACGGTGGTGGTTAGTTGTTTGCCATGGTGGTGGTTGGAATTGGCTATCAAAAGAAGTTTTGGAGAGGGAGAAGCACTCATATGAGGAGGGCATTTCTAGAAAAATTGCTAACAAGAAGGCAAAAATATATAAAAACAAATGGCATCTCAATTAGAAGTTTCTCGGGCGCTAAATGCAGATAAGTTGTCTTTTATAATAATGTATCTAATTATCCTATATAGATAGGATAATTTGTCCCGGTCCGTCAGTTATTTCTCTTTATTTTCTGATGTTTTAAAGTGCAATTTCAAGTCGTTTCTTAGTTTGACTGTTTCAGATTTCGTAGTGAGGATAGTTATTTCTCATTTTTAAAACCATGTGATCAAAATTTTAGTGCATGTTTTTTTTATTTTCTTTTTGTCCTTGTGGGCAAAATTCTAAAAAAGGAAAATCTGGGACCTATATAAATTACGTCAACATTATTTCTTCTTTTCTTCAAAATTGTCATATTATGAGGTTCAAATGACCATGAAACAAAAAGCAAAGGAAAAAAAGAAAGAAATATGCATCTTGATAACGAATCACAATGCTCTCTCTCTCTCTCTCTCTCTCTCTCTCTCTATATATATATATATATATATATATATATATATATATATACTAGTAAGGATCACGTGCTTTGCACGTTAGATAGTGATTTGAAACTAAAATATAGAGTAATAAATCTTAGTGATAATTACAGTTAAGCTTAATGAGTACAATTACTCTAACTAAACTATAATAACTAAATCAATTTTGAATTGCTAATCAAAGACTCGAAATATGAAAAGTTCATTATAGAAAACATGACTTACTTTCAAATGTGAATTATCGACGAAATTTGTTTGTCATGCTTATTTCTTTTGTCACATCAAATTGCTACTAAAGAGAATATTATTCCATATTTCATGTTATTGTAATAAGTTTCAAACATCTTTCACAAATATTTAATTCTTGCCAAACATTATAAGTTTGGCATTATACTAATAAAGGTAAAGAAAGTATTTTTGAGAAAATTTGACGCCACATAAAATGTTATATAAAGTGTTTATATTGGGTTGTCCAATCTCTTGTAACATAATTTTATGGTATGTATATATGTGTGTGTGTCTAAAAAGTATGAGATAAAAGTTAAGAACTGAAAAGAAGTTTGAATTATAATTAAGTGATATCAACAAAAATTTAAAATTTGTAGCTCAAAAAATATCGTTAAAAGTTAAGTTCTGATGATAAATAGTTATGACTAATGTATGTGGAACAAATTTTGTAGAACGGAAAGACTTAAGAGCTTAAATCAAGAATCAAATTAACTCAAGAAACCTAGCAGGACACATATAAAAACTCAATTCCTTAGGCAACAAATATAATAGTTGTAACGTTAAGGATCTTTCTATTTTTTATCATTTACTTTAAAGTTTTAACTATTTTTTCGGCAAGCATATCCCCTAAAATTCAAAACATCACCATTTAGGACTTTTAATATCATTCATTATTCTTCTTGTTTCTTTTTATAACGTGATGGTCATTTCTTGTAATAATGGTTTGGGGTCAAAATAGCCCCTCAATTTTATTTTCTTTTGGTTATGATCTAGAAATCTTAATATGTAGCCTAGATGAGTAAATAATCATTGCTCTTATGGGATCTAAGCTTGTAAAATGACGTTTTTCAACGTTCGTTTATCTTGAAGGTAGATGTGTGCTAGTGTGTTCTTAAGTTTATATCATTGAGTCAGATATTGCACTTGCAAATTTTATATTATTTTATCAAGTCCAGCTTACTAAGTATTGAACTATTAGAGAAAAAGTTCTTAGAGATCATCTACAATCCCAAGCTCAGGGTAACTTGATTCAATGTAAGTTTATTTGTCTCTAAAGATTGTGTAACTCTGTTGTTTGCAAGTTTTTTTCCTCCTCTGTACTAAAAATGCTGAAACTTCTTAATATAGATATTAATTAAATAGTTTCTTATAGAAATTTTTAACTAAAAGTCAAAAATAACTTTAACAAACTGAAAATTTCAAATAGGGTATTTTGTGACACTCATAAAACACCTTTAGTTTTATAGACTCTAGCTAAAACTCCAAAAGAATATTTTAGAGAAAAATACTTAATACTATACCAAAAACTAAAAACACCAGCAACTTAAAACAAAATCTAGCGTATATAAAAGGGCATCTTAAGTAATATGAATTTAAAAAGGGTGTTTTCAAGGAAAAATATTCAGCCATTTAACCTCTTATCATCATATTTATATGACGGGGCCAAATCCATACCTCTTTTGATTAAATTTATACGCTTTTGGCACTAAATGATGCATCGGTGAACTTTTGACCTTTTTAGTAACAAAATATCTAAATATTAGCCACAAAGGTTGTAATACGGCTCATCCCTTCAAAAGTCAGAATCACCTTTCGTTTTTTTAAAACTTTTGAACTTAAGCCCATACTCTTTGTAACTAAAAGAAGCATTAGTGAACTTTTAACCTTTCTACCGACAAAATATTCAATTTAGCCAAAAATATTTTAATCTAGCCTCACCCTTTAATTAGTCTAAAGCAGCCTTCATTTTTGTAGACCTTTTAAATTTAAAAGGTGTACTTTTAAGAAGAAAAAAATATTTAGTCATTTAACCCTTTGAGATCATTTTTATGCAGTTGGGCTATATCCCAACTCATTTGGTTAAGCTCATACTCTTTTGTTATTAAAACATGCATCAGTGAACTTTTAACCTCTTTAGTGACAAAATTGTTAAGTTCGCCCAAAAAGTTGTAACTTAGCCTCACCCTTTTAAAAAGTCAAAAACACCCTTAATTTTTAGAACCTCTTTAAATTTAAAAATGGTATTTTTAAGAAAAGAAAAGTTTGGCCGTTTAACCACTTTCAGATCAAAACTTGAGAGTTTTCAAGTTGAAAAAAAATAGTAATTATTCAAGTTCAAATAATTTGAAATCTTTATCAATTGGGTTTCAATTTATCATTTCACCCATGAGAGTGAAATATACAAAGATAATAACCATATGAAAGACACCTTACCTTACACATATATGATATTTTGGATTTTAATAATACATACAAAGATAATAATCACGTAAAGAATATGTTGTCATGCAAGTAAGGAGTATTCCAAAATCTAATACAAAGTATTAATTCATAGTTATTTATTTGTCACTAACCCAAAGTATAGTTAGGAGAAGAATGGTGCGATCTATTGATTCTTAAAAAGTCATAATTATATATATCAGCACTGTCATTTTATCTGCTCCCTTTAGAAAAATTTAAAAAACCCTCATTTTATGATAACTTTCTTATACCAATATGTCTGTATTCAAAACTTAGAAATAAACGTTAGTTTTACAACACCTCAATACACTAATATGATTGTAATGAAATCGATCTACATGCACAAAATTCAAATGCCACAAAAAATCGATAATATGCAAGTTGTTTTCTATAATCAAATTTGATGGAGAAGATGCAGTAGTTATAAAGTAATTTAGTTTTAAAATGAATGAACATGGGTTCTGACATTGTTTTTTTAATATTCAGAGAGTATGCAGCAATAGTTCAATGGTGATTTTATAAGGTTTTTATAGAATTTTTTTTCGTTTAATAAAAGTGAAAACAATATTTATCTCTAACGATAACATATATCCAGGAAGGGTATTTTAAGTAAAGAAGCTCAATATTCTATGAGAAGTCAAAAATTCTGTTACCTTTTAACAACTCTAATTCAAAAAAGGAATCTAATCGGAAAAAAAGTTTTAAGTCAAGAGGATCCTTAATCTTTTATGAAGACTTTAATTTAAAAAGGGTATTTGAGAAAAAAAAAAAGATTAGCTATTCCGTACTTTTATATATGTATAATAAGGATTGTTTTAATTTTTATTAATGAAAAAAGAAAAAAAATCATATGAAATTACCCTTAAACTACTACTGATGTATCTGAACATCATTACTAAAAAATCATATCAAAACCTACTCTCATTCACCACGTAATACTAAACTATTCTATAATTACTATATCTTCTCCATAAAATTTGATTAAAGAATAACTTGTCTATAACAAAGTTTGTGTATCCTTTGAATTATTGTATACGTATATAGACTTTACTACAAACATATTAGTATATTAAAAGGTATAGTAAACTAAATTTTATTTCTAGGTTTTGAATACAAACTTATTAGTTTAAGAAAACTATCGTAAAACTGGAACTTTTTAGATTTTTTTCAATACATATATAATCATGATTTTTAAAAATCACTAGACAAAACCATTCTATTATAAAAAAAAATATAACACGAATAAATAATCATCTTAGTTTTCCTTTGTTAAATAATGACTTAATCCTTGAATAGAATGTTTGTTGTAACGATGCAATATCAATAGATAGTTAAACCTAACATTATTAGTTACAAAAGATAATGAAATATTGCATTAGTTCACGGAACATGACAAGAGGTTTGTAAAAGAAGCACGCAAACTGTTCGACGAAATGCCTGAGAGAGACGTTGTCGCCTGCTCTCTGAAATTCCAAGGGACATCGTTAGCTGTATTAAATTTAAGGTAGTTTTGTAGCTGCAAGAACGTAGTCTGGGTGGTTTCTAGTTTCTTGATTCAGATTTTCCTCAACCAACATGTGAAGACACAGAAAAGAGAAGGCAGAACGCAAGAAACACAAAGAGGATGAGTTGCTGTGCAGGGACACATTCTCAATCCTCTTCCAGATCGCTTATATGACATGTATAACAATACAGATAGTTTTTATTCAGAATTATGCATTCGGGTGCAAAGGTTGATGGTCCAAAAACTAAAAGAGCGAAAGAATCCCGATATGTATTTTATATGAAAACTTTTAATCAACGGAGTATATCTATATGATAATGGTTTTTATCTAGCTTCCTAGAGCTTTATATGCTGCATATTCCATTAGTTCAACAAAAAATTAATCTGATTGACTTAATAGATCTTTCATATATTGCTACATTCAACATTGATTTTGATTCCTAAGTGAAAACTATCTAATCAATGTGTGATGTGTTTGACATAGTCACAAAAATCTTGTTAAATTCATGTACATACAATTGAAAATCACTTGTGATATAATTGGATTGTAAAGTTACCCTCATGCAAAATTTATCAACACAAAGAGTCCCTATAATCATTACAAAAACTTAAAAGAAAAGGCAAGAGCTATTCATAAGAAATTACCTTTCTCCTTGTAGCCTTCTCCTTAGAATTTGATGAATAATGGAGGCAACATGTATAGCCAGAAGCTTTGGTGGCTTAGGGTATAACGTGAATGGAAGTTGGATGGAAGCAGGTTTTGGATCCATGCATGACATGAAGTATTATTCTTTAGGGTTTGGTTTTTTACTTTTTTTCTTTCTAATTTGAATAAAAGTCAAAATAACCCTTAAATCTAATAAAGCTTTATACTCCAATAAGGATATTTCAGGAAAGATGTTTGATATTGAATCAAAATTCAAAAATATCCTAATTTTTTTAATGTACATCTAATCTAAAAAGGGTATTTAATGGGAAAGAAATATTACAAGTAAAAAACGTCCTTACACACCATTAACCTTTATGAAAAAATTAATTAGAAAAGGATATCTTAAGGGACAAAAAAGATTAGTCATTTAAGCTCATACGTGCTTTTATATATGTATAGATATATATATATTCTTTTCATTGGCCAAAAAATAACCGTTAAGGACGGGAAGCTAAGAAGTGAGTAGACTCATCTTTTAAAATGCACTAGGATGGTGCGTAGGCACCGAAAGAGAATGGAGATTAAAAGAACTACACGATGGAAACATGTTAATGAAACTTAGGTGGAGCACGATGTTGCATGAAAAATGAAGAGCGTATCACCTACAAATAGAAGATGCGGAGGATTCAAGTGAGCTTCTAATTTGTGTAGATTTCATCCAACATCAACCAAAAAACAAATTAATGAAATTCCTTTCCTCTACACATGTTGTTGAGAAAGACATAAATTTTTGAATTGCCAAATTTTGACCGTAGGGTATAGTGGGACAATTCTTGGAGAGAGAGAGAGGGGAAAACTAACCAAGGAAAATAACTTTCCTACCATTTTATTGCCTACTTTTAAGAATAATTTCAGACATAAGGCATATGTAGGTATTTAAAGAAGTTTAAAGAAAACTTCATCATAAAGGTGCTCAACTTGAATAATACTCCACCATCCTAAAAAAAATTAATCATATCTCTTTTTTGAACTGTCTCAAAAAAATTATATAAATATTTACCTTTTTTACACTTATTTTAATCTGTTTTCTCTCTCCATTAATCTCTTTTCTCTCTCTATATTTAGTACTCTACCGAGTCATTTTCACTCTCGTGACGCACATTCTGCCTCCTCCTCCTCTCTCTCTCTCTCTCTCTCTCTCTCTCTCTCTATAGAATGAAAAATTTTTAAAAATGACTTATATCCTAAAAAAAGGTACAAGTCAAACACGATTAAATATTATAAAACAGAGAGAATAGTAAAGACATTACAAAATAAAAACAGGTCAATAGAGAATGAAAAATTTTAAAAAATGACTCATATCCTAAAAAAAGGTGCAAGTCAAACACGATCAAATATTATAAAATAGAGAGAATAGTAAAGACATTACAAAATGAAAACAGGTCAATAGATACCTAGCGGCCATAACGATGATGTCTCAAAAATGAGAGAGAGAGAGAGAGATCAGGGTGTATACTATTACCTTTGGAAGACCTCAAGAAGGAAGGATTCATCTTTTAACGAGCAGGGCTATCATGCATTTTTTTTGGGCATGAAGTCAATTGGCCGTTTTAATTCTTTTGGACAGCATCAATATCATTAATGAGACATGAACACTACACCTCACAGGTCTACCAAATATATTGGTCAGGACGTGACCGGACCAATGGTCCCGTAACAATTCAATTATTAATATTTTGGTGCCAAACAGAAAAAGAATGAAATTATGTAATCATTAGTCTCACGGTGCCAAAAAAGCAACATTATGACATCCATTAAATGCAACATCAAAAGGAGGAATACCTAGATAAGGGTGAACGTACAAAGTAATGAAATTTGAGCACTAGCTAAAATGAGTGCAGGAAACAAAATTTGGAGCAATGGAATGCTGTTGCTAGCATTGACTGTTACAACACCTTTACAGGAAAATCGCAAGGCTTTTAATATATCATATTAAAGCGAATAAAACTGCGAATAGAGATACTCCCGAATCTTATAATATTCCTCGGATAAGGGACCTTCGATAACGATCTGCTGAATAGCAGCAGCACCACCCTACGCAAAATATCCAAGAATTAGAAACAAACTTTTTCATGGTTCATGATATCAACAAACAAATAACGTAGTAGAATTTCTTTTAATAGGAGATGCTAGAAGCGTAATCGTCAAACTAAAAAGCACTACATAAGTTCTACCTTCTGACTGGCATCGCCAACTTTCCGCAGAGTCACATACTCCCCACAGCGCAAGGCCCCGCCAGCAAATTCTACCTGAAAAGAAAATAGTGGATGCCCCATCAAGCGTGATGATACTTCAGATTTTGTTTCCCAATCCGTATCAGTACTTTATGCAGATCCAAGCAAAGGGAAGAACTAAATGTGCAGAATCTTGTATTCAATAGTTGCATAGGTCTAGGCCAAGAGCTTTTCAAGGATGATAGTCCACTTCACTCGTGCACTATAGTTGAAAGATGGAGGGATCGAGTTCTCCTAAAGCAAATACAAATTACCGTACCTGGACACCCTTGCTAGCAAGGAATTGCTTAAAATCGGCCATCTTTATGTCGCCCACAAGCACTGACTTATGTGCTGGAGCAGGGTTGGAAAGAGGAAGCAAAGACAACATGTCACTCTCTGTCTTTCCTACTTCAGCATCAACCCAAGCAATTTCATAATCTCCAAGCTGAAATGAATGAGAGAGAGAGAGAGAGAGAGAGAGAGAGATCTTTTGTGTGAGCACCGACTTCTCTATCCAAAACATTGTGCATGATTTAACTTCATAGTGATAATTCGGAATATTGGAGACTGTATACTGAGGAGCTCAGTCGCAGATGAGCCATGCAAATTAGAAAGCAAAACAAAGTCAATCAAAACAGAAAAGAAACTAACAGTTCATCAGTAAAGATGTTCGTTCAAGAACTATAAAAACTCAAGCGGGGCTCTCGCCCTGTTACGTCAAGTCTCATATGCTATAGCAAATGAACTGCTAAAGTAACTACACCGTCATTACTCCAGAATACAGACCAATGTACTTTGGTTCTCTATTCACATTGTGAACATATTAATGTATATGACATGCATTACCCTCTAAAAGCTTAGTGAATACACTTCAAACTCAAAGATGGTAAGATGCTCACCTTCTTAAACAGTACATTGCTCATCAACTTCTCTGAAAGTTGCACCTATGTTACAGATAAGGAGAAATTTATCATCATGGAATCCAAACGAATGAGCCAGAAACAAGTTGTAGTATACTTGACCATTATTACCTTATAAGCACATAAATCAGAAGTGACATCGATTGTCTCTTCAATTTGGGGAGCAAATATATGGGGGCAAACGTGTTTGACACAGTGTTGCTTCAGATGCTCTGTGGCCTCAGCTGATCCATGCACCAAGACCTTAAAGAAGTTCAAATCAAAAGGTTATCTAATGAACTAGTGTGCTTAGTTGCAGATAAGACATGATAAAGTTAACAAAAAAGAAGCGTAATGAGGCAGGCTCAAGCTAGGCGAACTACAAATACGGCGTCCACTTGATCCTAACCTTGTTGGAAACTCCCAGCTTATTAGAAATATTTTATGATGTCACAAACAACTGTCCATTGTACATATATAGCAACTTCGTGCAACTAAAGTCATGGACGTGAACTAAATGAAATATTCATGTGCGTGACAATCATATTGCTGGCAGTGGCAACTCCTCAAGGGAGCCAACATGTAAAGCATCAAAACCTCAACGTCATTGATTAAAAAGGAATGACGTGAACCTATTCACAATTTCAATAGAAAAAGAGAACACCCATACAAGCTTTAAGGGAGCAACATGCGCAAGAATAGATTTGATTGAGCGGCCATCAGAGCGCCCTTCAAAGTCCATGTAGATCAGTGAACACTTAACTTGGACCTGAGATATAGAAAAGACAATACACCCAACATAAATGGAATATCAGAGGAAACAGAAAATTTGTTGAACTATAATGTATCGCGTACATTATGGGATTGTGACTCTATAGTCAGAATCTCGAAAAGAAAATATATGCAATATTTAATGCTGCCAAACTCCAACTTATCTTTTACATTCAGTCTCAAGCGCAAATAGGGGAGGTAAATGAAGATGGCCACCCACCTTAAACAAGTCACTACTGTGACCAAACACAGACCCAAAACCAGAACTGATCTAAAGATCTAATAAATAAATAAACTGTCACGCCTCACGAGATCTTAGCAAGTACTAGGGCAACATGTATCTTTACCTCCCTCCCTCCCTCATCCTATGCACATGCGTGCACAGATTGCATATCTGAGCGGTCTATCAATTTCATCACGATTTGATTTCGTAGAAATATATCAGTGTCCTTAAAAAAGGCTAATATGTTTGATATGTGAAATACAATTTTGTACAGAAACAGAACTTGGTTAAAATAATCAAAACTTAATGAATCAAGCCATGGGCAGTTCGAGAGTCCATCGTACTAAACCTTGCTCCAGATTAAAGTCTGAAACTTATAGGCCTGTCCAGCACTCTGGTTAACAAAACGAAAATCTATAGGTTTTAAATGCTGTTACTTACCAGATCAGGAGAGAAAAATACAAACCAAATTCTGCATCGAGATAACCCAAAACATAATCGGATGTGCATTCTGCAATAGACATCAAAATCGATGTCCTTCCTATATTTTGACATGAAATAGCAGTTATGGGACTTACAGTAAGTTCAGAAGATACAACTTTTGATGGTGTTGTGTCCAGCATCAAACTAGCAGATCCTTCATCAAATTTTGCATCAATATCTCCACCAACCTAAATAATAGTCAGCAGTTAAATAAATATGAAACCATGTGCATCACAAATGAATTATCTATGTGCATTCTGTTATCTATGATAATGGCAAAAAAACTGTGCAGTCAGTGAACAACAGAAAAGAAAAATGTAGCCAAGAAAGAAACTAGGAAGTTCAGAACAGTACAAAACTTGATCCGGGAAACGATTACAACTAAAGAACCTCACAATGTCCTAGCAGGTCCAGGTTTGCCTCAAAACTAGCTCTCTTACTGCGTGTTCTAATGAACCAACATTAATAATGAAACATCAGTCAATCATCATTGTGTGGCCTTAGAAGTAATATCCTTTTTATTGCCTTTGCTGTCAAATCGTCAGTTTTACCCCTACACATATGGTTACAAGATAGCTAAGCACATTAGAATACTTGTATGCTTCCCTCTCTGTATTTTGTCAAAGTAGCAAGATGAGAATCGATAGACAGCATCAAATTTCAGCTTCTGTCATAGATTCCTTTTCTCTTCCTTCAATAAGTTCTCAGAGAAAATAATATGGTTGCAGAGCATGTTTTCAATAACCACCGAAGACACTGAAGAATGCAAGTAAAACGCTACCATGTCGATTTGATGTTAACTTATCTAACTAGATTTACAATTCTGCTCCTATTTACTCATAGGCCCCATTTCTCCTTTTCATTTCCTAGTACGTCTCCATATACACCGATTTTGGACAAATGCATAGTATTCCTATGCATTAGTTTTATACTCTTTTGTCGCTGATTTGCTGAAACATTAAAGGTCAAGTACTAAAATGGCTTGAGAAGTTTTGTTAGTAAGATAATCAGTCGCATAGTCAGTTTGGCCAGGAAATGGACCTGAACTTGCACCAACCTGCAACCACCGCTATCCTATGGCCTCTTTAACAATTAAAAGCTATAAACAAGGCATTCCCACCAAATAAAACAAATGAGCAGAAGTAAAGAGGTGAAACTTACAATATTTAACAAACAAGCCACTTAAGTATTACAATTACTGCAAAATGTAGAGGTATACTTGGTAAGAATACTTACAGGCATGAACGCCTGGTCCATATCTTCGTCCTTAATTACATAATCATCTGGATTAATGATTTCACCAAAATCATCCCATTCAGAAGACTTGTCATAAAAGGGAAACATAGGGGCCGCACTGGACGAAGGTGGTACAAAGCCATCAATTAGTATGTCGCGGTACGCATCACCATGCATGACAGCAGCTGTAAAAAGAATTCAGCAACTGTGATCAATTATATACTGAATTAAACAGTGGTCTGAGAATTTTGATTTCAAGTTCTCTGTGGTCTGAAATGAATTTGAAATTATTGTAACCAATAGGATAGCCATTCTGAATTGAAACTTCATGCAAGCATGCCTATTAAAAAGGGAACTAACTTAAACAAAAAGAATCCCCAGGGACATCAGGCATGCCAGGGGGACACTGACAGCTATGTTGTAGAAAATCTCTGAATTTGTATATATTCTTTTGGTGGGTGACTGGCAGGAGGTCAAGGCGAAAGAGCTACCGGGAACTGTATAAGCTGACCACAATAACGAAAAGCTAGAAGTACAGGAAGTGTCAACAACAGTGTGGCTGTGATCCCAAGAACTTTAACTAATGTTAACAGGAACAATTTCACTCTTCCAAAAGGTTTTAAGATGTTGCTGGCTGTTTGGCCAGCATTACTCAATATGATGCCTGAGAAAGGATATAAAACCTAACTGATTAAACTATAGTAAGAAATTCAAGGAGGACTGACTCACAAGCAGTAATCAGACCTTGAAGGGAAAAAGGGCAGCCTCGCCAATTTAATTATGAGGGTTTTCTGCTTTTTAAACCCGTCGCCTTTTTTTCCTGACCCACTGATCTCCATGCCACATTCAATGAACACTGCAGCAATGTTCACCCTCAAGAAGCTCCCAGGAACTTGTAAAAAGAAAACAAAAAAATTTGTCCAATGTGCATGAGTCAGTAAGCACACAAATGAAATTTCCTACTAGAATTTCAATGTGAGCGCCAAAGGATGGAGAATTTAAGGTATTTTAAAGTTTGTTTAAGTAAATAGAAAAATGTTAAAGGTGCATCTGAAACCATTGTGGTTTTTATTTTTCAGTTTACAAAAAAAATGAAAACAAAACCCCCTTTTGGTTTTTAGTTTTTATAAAAACTGAGATGTGTTTGGCCTCTACTTCTTTTTTTTTTCCTTTCAAAAACTGACTTTCTCTAGAAACCATGTCCGAACCACCACTGCCGGTCAATACCTCCACCACCATCAAATTTGCACCACCACTCACCCTTATCAAATCACAACACTATCAGGTTGAATCACAACAAGCCACCACCACCTCCCCATATCAAATCCCAACACCACCAACATCAAAAAACCTTCCGCATCACCAGGCCAGACCACCAAGAAATCCACTGCATAACTGCTGCGACGGCGGCGCAAATCTGTGGGTGCAGTGGCGACGATGGGGGGCAATGGCAACGGTGGGACAGAGATGTGACGCTTTTGGCACCGGACACATCCACCGATCGGAGATCCATGGATGATCGACATCGCCTCTGTGTGATTCATCTAGCGATGGGTAGTGGTGGTGGGTAGAACAGATCTGCGACCGTTTGGCTGCAAAGGAGGGGCATATTGGTGGGGGAGGTGGAGATGATGGGGCAGGATATTAGTGAAGTTGGTGGTGATTGCAATAATGGCGATTGGGCAGATCTTTGGTTGTGGTAGTTGGACAGGGTTGTGAATGGCAACGGTGGTAGGGTGGCGATGTTAGTGGGGTGGCGACCGTGGGTTGATGTCAGGGGCAGTATGGTGGCAATAGTGTGGCAGATGTGGGCGGCGACGGCGTTGCGGTGGCGGCGCCCGGTGGCGACACAATCATTTTATGGTGGATGATATGGAAATACTGGTGCGAGTGATGAAATGTGAAGTGGGTTCTGGAGAAAAGGTTTCCAAGTTGCTCCTAGTGAGGTTTGAGGGGTGGACTACAAAATAATAATGAAAACTGAAAACCCAAAACTCAAAATTGGAGTTTTGGAAAACAAGCTTAAAATGAAAACTAGTTTATAAAACTGAGGGGAAACAAAACCGGAAACAGTCAATCAAACGTCATTTTTTTCTTCAGTTTACAAAACTGAACAAAAACTGGAAAAAAGAAACCCTGTCAAACACTACCTACTTAATTCTTTGCACTGGATATGGATAGTTGCAACTCTGGGGAAAAAAAAAAGTTTTATTTAGTACCTCCTGCATTTTCAAATATATGTCCTTAGAAGAAATCTTGAAGCCCTAATGTTTTGAATATCATCAGTTGAACAAACAAGAATGGAGTAAATTTAAGTACGAAATCATTTCTTTTTTTCCCTCTCTTTTAAGCGGGATTTAAGCGGGACGGGTAGAACGGATAATAACCAGTTAGATATTGCAAGCAGACTAGACATAAAAAATTTCAAGATCTCTTTGAGCATGAAGAAAAGACTTTTGAGTTAAGACAAGAGCTTCTAAGCCATGGCAATTCTATATTTGCATTCCAAGTAGCAGATTCTGTTTATGCACGGGAGTTCTTTCCTTCTGCTCAATGTAATCCTATAATGAAAGTGTCGGTTTTTCTTTTTTTGGTAAATACGGAAGTGTCAGTTGGTAATCCCACTCACACATCAAGAAGTTCAAGAAAATACCATCTGATGAAGTATGGGTAGTTCCAGCATCAATGACCATTGCATCACCCACTGGAAGCTCGGCTTTAATAGTTGCTTTTGATTCCTCCTCTTTGATAAGAGTAGCTTTCAAAGCTTCCTCCTTTTTCATTCGGTTTTGCTCTTCTTCATAAGCGATTAACTCTTCCCCAACCAAAGGAACCCTCTTGGACATGGTAACTTTAACAGCTTTAGGAGGTGGATCCGACTGAAGCATTCGAGCTAGTGTGGCAAACTATAAACATATAGTCCAAGGAGTTAGTTTACTTTTTACATAAAAGAAGATGACAAAGAAAGTATCAATTTCAACAATTCAAGCTAATAAATGCAAATGAACAACTGTGTAAACCGTACACAGTTGAGTCGGTAACAATCATGACCAGCGCTTCAGCCATTTTGCTATTCAAGTTGTAGCAACAAACAGAAAGCCAACAACTTCTAACAGAATCGACAGTCTACAACATGGTCCAACATGGCATTCATGATGAAGAAGAAATAGCCACATTCGCACAGCAATAAGTTTACTTAACATCAAAACTATGAAACAGCATGCAGGTACAGCTTGAAATGCTTCAGATGGTTAACAATACAACAACCTAGAGCACACCTGGCCTCTTTCTGTGAAAAGAACAAGGTTCTTGGCATCAGCAGCCCATTCAACAAATATATCATGTGAAAACCCTGCTTCTAAACTGGCCATTGATGCTAAAACAATCTGAATAAGAACAAGGAAATTGTGTCATTGCAAATTATTCTACGAAAAGAGACAAAACTATACCCTCTTCAGTGTAAACAATAATCTTCACCTTCGGGCCGTCTGGAACATTATCTAGCTCACTCTTATTGATTAATAGCGTGACATGCCTGCAAGTAATGGCACAATGCCAAGTGAATGTCTGCGTTTAACAGCAATCCAATACCAAAAGTTGGACGAATGATTTTTGTCACATATAAGATTAATGCATAATATTAAAGTGAAAGGCACTCTAAGGCAGCAAAGAAATTGCTACTGTAGGAGACCTCTATAATTATTGCATCATAAAATCCTTCTTCTAGAAAAGTTATGAAAGGTCTCTTACTTCAAAAGAAATGCATTGTCACGCGTGTGCTCAAAAGACTTTGCTATTGAATCGCTCATCCACTCAAGAAAACTCTTGGCATAATCAATTGTGCTTGATGAAACATATGTCAGAAAGAAGATAGGATAGGTCAAATGATGCTGCGCCCAGTACTGCAATAGTCACCAAGGTTCACTCTTTCAGAAAATAACATTCCACACCACTTCTTCAGCAGATTAATGCAACCTTACCTGTTCCAGTATCAAGATCAACTCCAATATTCGACCAGCAGTATCCACTGGTAGCAATACTTTTCCATCCGCTCTAAGGGTCTTCATTACAGCATCTGAAACAAACACAATCAGGGCATAAAATTATACAAAAAGGAAACCAACTACAAGGTACTACATCCATATGCAACTCGGAGGAAAGAGTAAAGAAAATAGTTACCTAGAAATTCTTGGTCCCTTTGACGTCTAGAAGGCTGATTATTCAGAGAATTATAGGCATCTGTTATTAGAACAGCAGGCCGGACAAAAGATTCTAAAACAGTTCCATTCAGATGCCTGATAAAGATAATAATATCAAATAAGCTTATCCAATTGCCATGCACAAAAACAATCATATATGATGCAACTAGTTGGTAAAGACCTTTCTTTCCGATGATTAAAGTCAACAGCATATATAACATCTTCCCCATCTTTTGTAATCTTCCAAACTGTACCTCCTAATAGATGACCAGCTACATGAGGAGCAATCACAATCCCTTCTCCTTTGCCTAGCATGAGTACAAAGGCAACCAAGAAAAGAAGCAGGTTGTGATTAGAAACGTAAATATGACTTAGAGATGGCTCTGACACCAAAATCATGTCATCCACCAAGAGCAAATGAAATTCGCGATCATATAGACAAGTCAAACGACATCGGACGTTCAAGCAATAAAGGAGTCGAAAAAAGTAAATAGGTCATGGAAAAAGAATATAGCAATTTTCTTGCCAAAACCAATCTATAATGATGTTACCCAACCAAACTGAGCTAAGACCAAGTGATACTCTTATTTGTACACCACATATAACATGAAAGAGTAATGCTACTTCCACAATTTAAACCCGAGAAGTGAATCCCAAATGATGAGGCACGTCTTTGTTTTATGGGATGAAAAATTGGGAATAGTAGCATTACTCAACATAAAAATAGTAAAGAAGGAAAGAAAGGAGACTCGATATGAAGCCAGCATGCTTACTAGAGTAAGAATCGAAAAACTAGTACAAAAGTCAAAAAAATGTAAAAACACCAACCAGTCATATGATAATTCTGAGAGTATGTTAATCTCGTAATATTCTGGAAAGCAGAATCAATATCATCCAATGTAAACAAATCAAACTCCGATATTTGCTGCAAAGGGAAACACGCAATTAGGAATGTCAGCCACTAATCCTTGAGAGAAAAGGATACTTGGTATAATTGAAAGACCCGAAACAAGTAGGCATAGAAGTGAATGCAATATCCAAAATACCACTGATGATGATAAAATAACAATGTCAGTGCAATAATAGTTACTCTTTTCCATTTTGTTTAATTAATGAAATATGACAATGCAGTCATGCAGTTATTAAAGTAATTAGAAGCTCATTCGATACGAAAACATAGGACAGCTTAACTACTTCTGAGATCAGTACAAGTTCATGGATTCTTTCTCTACGAATATCCTTTATATGGATAACAATTCTTCATTGCTCGTAACTATAAATATTTAACTCCAATGAAGCCTAGCTTGATATTGTGCATTGTACATGGGTTGCACCCCTTTGGCACTCTTATTAACGATACACAATATTCAACAACCTTCAAAAAGAGAAACACTGTACATGTTCAACCCAGTTAATCACCCTTCCACCAGAAAGGTTAATCACCCGATGGCCTCTACCGATTTTGGTCTAGGAACAGGTGGTTCTTGGACAATTTAATGAGAATCACAGAGTCAAGACTGTTTGGGGCCAATTGAGCTAGAGTTGACCCAAATTCTTTGTTTCTTAAGGTCAACCACCCCTTATGTCTAGAACTCCTAGATGTACTTTTCCGCTAAAACGGCTTGCTTTCCACACCAAAGCCAGACTAACACTGCTTTCTTAAGACCAATGTAAACAGATCTTCATGCTTGCCCATAAATCATTTTCACATTCACAATCTCATAATCCAAGCCTCCAATCACCTCCGAATGAGGATCAACTATATAATCCACACACGTAACAAAGAAAATAACTATTGACTCGTCTTGGTTTTTATACCATTAGATTAGAATTGTTACACATTCATACACCATTCGTCAATAAAAATTAGAGAACACTGACAACTCCCTTAAATTATAAAAATTTCTACCTTGAAAAGTTGAAATTATATCAGTAGTAGAGATAAAACTCAAGTTCCCAAGATGAAGTTTCACCTTCCGTGAGAGATAGTGATCGTACATAGTCAGTAGGCCCAATCTGAACACAGGCTCTGTTGCGTAAACAGGAGCAGAGAGTCCAAGATGTTTCATGGCATAGGGTAAAGCACCAAGGTGAAGTGTATCCAGATGTGATAGCAAGACAGCATCTATAGTTGTAGCTACTCTGAACAGTAAAAAATTGTGGAACGTCAGGTTCTTGTAGAAAGGAGAGATACATGGAAAATGAAGATCGAGAAAAAACAGCGTGTGTGCACACGCGCGCTTGTACATCTGCGTGATATCAAACCAACAAATATTCCTGCCAAGTACTTGGGGGTTGCAATAACAAGTTTGCTCTTTTTAGTAACACCAACATGTGGTGCAGTCCATCGAAATCTTTTGTGCCCGTGTTTCTTTGCATTTATCTTCATTCTCACAATGAGTTAAACCATGGTGTTGCAGTTGAAATGTCATGTCTTTGCAGCATTAGCACAAGAGTCATGCTATAGATTTGAGCAACAATCTTCTCGTTCAAGTGGCACTTGCACGTGAATTTATACCAAAATATGTTTTGTTTCTTCGTAACTTTTCCCATAACATCTCCCAAACTTTTTAATTGAACAATTTTAGCACAAAATGCCTACACAAGTAAAAGTAAACAAACCACAGTAGAAGAATGACCCCAACGATACCAAGGTACAAAACACCAAAAAAAGTTCAAAAGTGTATTCCTAGAATGACGAAAAGGCACATTAAGTTGCTGAAGAAGTCACGGAAATTCAATTCAAAGAACCGAGTTGCGACTACTTTCATCTACAGGAGACATAAACCTCAACTCAGTATCATAATTGTGTCTTCGCATTGACTTTTTGCAAGTTAGCACTTGAACGTGTAAGCATCGACTTTCCTCGATGTTTTTCCTACAGTTTGACTTTTAAAGCAACCCCTACTTGATATGTACTTACTATCTAAGTTCAACTCGGCGCCTGAATTTATCAAATTCTACCACACAAATTTTTCGAAAAGTAAAACGGGAACAGAGATTATGAAACAGAAAGAAAATAGATAAATTCGAACAGAAGCTGACCGAAATCGGCACCCAAACATGCGACACAACACATTATAAACCTACTTGGAGTAATTAGTGGAAACTCAAAAGCGGCAGTGGCACCTGGAGAGAGGGTGAAGGATCGAGGTGTCGAAGTGGTCGTTCCAGCCGCAGTCGATGAGCAAGTTGAAGCCGTCGATGGAGACCAGGTACGACAGAGGGTCCTCGTTGTACACTCCGCACAGCGGCGTCACCTGCACCGACGTTCCCATGGCTCTCTCTCTCTCCCTCTAACTCTGCAGTCTGCACTACTGCAATCTCACTCGAATTTGGGCGAAGAAGTGAGTGTAAAACTTAAAACCCCCGCCTCCGCCCTCATCTTTGTTTTAGTGTGCTGTTTCAGCCCAAACTCGGCGTTTTTCAAATAGATGTGAGAAGAAAGGATAAGCAGGTTATACCAAACTGAACTAACTAATTTTAATTTAAAAAAGAAAAAAAAGAATCAAGGTTAAACGATTCGGTTTCTGTTGGTTGAACGGATTGGTGGATCAGTGTGGACGGTTTAATTAGTTTGAGTCAAACTCAATTTGGACAAATTTAAGCCTAAAAATTAATAACTTATACATGCTAATAAGTTCTAAAAAACTAAATTTTTATCATAATTAATAATACTTAGTGAGATATAGACGGCAAGTAAAAAATATGTTACCTCAAAGGATTTAGGGTTTATTCTATTTTATATAAGCCGTTAGATAACTAGAATTAGTAAAAAATAATAGGATTTATAGTAAAGATATAGATATATTATATTATATACGATTGGTTCGGTTTACGCGGTTTCAGAAGAAAAAAAATCGAGTCGAACCGACTTAACCGAATGTACGGTTTGGGAAAAGAAAAAAAAATCAAACCGATTAATTTTTAAATCAATTTGAAATTAAACGGATTAATTGGTTCGATTTTTACAGTTAGATCACTTTCAATGGTTTAAATGCTCACCCAGATGGTGGTAACAAACATGAGGTTTTAAAAATGGGCTAATTATACCTTTAATTACACCTATGTCCTTGAGGTTAAGGTGTAATTATAGTCAAGGACAATAAGTTTCAATGTAACACTCATGTCCATCCATTAGGATTCCGTCAAAAAAGTGTATAAAAATCATTACGTATTTCTAAAATGACAATACTGCCCTTATACTGTATATTTTTAAATTAAGATTTCAAGCCTAATTTGACAAATTAGGGTTCAAACCCTAACTCTCTTTCTCTCCAACTCTCTCATCCCCCCTACCCCACCCTCCCCCACGCCATAGTACCCCCCCGTCTCTCTCCTCTCACTCTTCATCTGCCTGAGTCTATGGTGACGCCTTGGTCTTAGTCGTGGTGGTCAACAAACTATGGTGGTTGTAAAACGCCGAATCTGCTCATGCCGTTCTAGGACCATTTTTTTTCCAACGTGCATGTTTGCAGGTGTATGGTCAGTTACGGGTTAGATCGATCTGGTCGGTGACAGGTGGATCTGATTGGTTGGGACACGATGGGGCTGCGGTGGCAGGGGGAGGTGTGAAATGGGTTGACGAGGGGATGGGTGGAGTCAACTGGGGACTACACTGAATAGTTTCATTTTTGTAATTTTTCAGTTGTTCCAAAGTCTTATAAGTTGAATTCGAAATAAGAAATAAAGGGCATCTTCTTTTATTCGAAACGTCTTACACAAGCGACCCCATAGGCTTTCGCTTCGCGTCTCTCTAAAACTGCAGTAATGGTAAAATCATCCAACCCGTAATTGCAACGACCCAATTGCAAGAGCGAGGATCTACTTAAAATTGAACCAACTTGATATTGAGAGAGATCAAGAATTCTCACTATTTCTTAGATTCATGGGAGGACTCGAGGGTGGACTCTATTTATGAAAGGGCTTTTCTTGCTTGTTTAGTCAAGTCTCGCTTTGAGCTATGGGGTAGGGAGGATGGTGGGGGGACGAGGGGGTGGGGGCAGCGGCGGCAGGTTGGGGGGGGGGGGGTAGGGGCGACGGAGGGATGGGAAAAATTGGAGGGAGAGAGAAAGAGAGAGTTATGCAATCTGTTTCCACAAAAAAAAAAAAGAATTGCAACCAAACCAAGAATAAAAATGCAAATTTGAAATAAAAAAATATAGGGTTTAATTGTTGTTAGAGATATCCTATTTTAGAAATTAGGGTTAGATCAATCCAAATTTGAAAGACAGAAATAAATTAGGGTTTTAACCCAAATGGCATTTGAGAGTTACATTACAAATTGACGACATTTTGGTCATTTTATCTAAACCGTTATGTATTTTGGTATTTTCGTTTGGTCAACGGACATAAGTATAATTTGTCCAAACTATTGTCCTTGAGTGTAATAGCACCCTAACTTTAGGGATACTACTGTAATTAACCCTTTAAAAGTTGGTTTTATCTCTCCACTTATTTCCAGTTTGAGAACTAGCTCATTCTATATAGCTTTGTTTAGTACCCTGTAAATATTTTTCATTTTAATACACTACTCATTTTGTTACGCGTATTATACTGTTAAGAGATAGTAAACCCTAGGGTTAAAAGGGACAAAATCAATTCTTAGGATTTCGGATTTTAATGGAACATGATAACATACCAAAATCTGAGGTTAAATGATACAGTATTTGATACGTCATGCTTTCCTAATAACTTCACAAAATACTTCTGAAATAAAAAGACGGCCGCACTTTAGACTTTTCAACCCAATTCTTTGATCATTATTTAGAGTTCTAGCTTTTTACCGCAACAGTAAGATGGGGGATTTGATGAAATTGGACATAGGTATTTTTGCCTACGGGTTAAAAGTTCTCATAGAATTTAACCCTTTTATAATCGGTCAGAAAGTGCTTTCTTTTTTGGACAACAAAAAAATCTGTGTTCTAAGAAGGGTTCAACAGCCGTGGCATTTTTTTTTTTGGATAAATGGCAGCCTTGGCAGTTGTGGCAGCTAAATGTTCCCTTGAGTTTCCTCCTCTACCATTGACAGCTACTCGGATTGATTCAAGTCCCTCAATTGTACACTTACTGCCCTCTAGGCCAGTAGTGTACAATTGAGAGCTTTCATCCTGAAAGATAAAAGGGGAGCGCAAGCCGCAAATCATGAACTATAGTGCAACATGGTGATCATCGGGAGCTTTCCTCTATTTTATGGTGTCATCTTCGTTTATTCTTTAAGTAAAACACCTATGTATCACAGATCGAGTCAAAGCTGCACTTCAAACAACCAAGTGTCCATTTTGAATTTGTACTCGCTGCTGGGTTGAAGGTTGGCAAGCTTCTTCAACCAAAAACCCTGCAGCCATGTTTAACCACAACCAAATGGCAGTTTACCTGGAATATAATCTCCGTCTCAAGGTCTAAACCATCCCCAAGTAAATTTGTACATGTTTCAATTGGCTCTGCAAGAGCAAAAGTGGCGCTGGCTGACAAACACAAAGAGATCATACTTCTGTTAGATGAGTTTTTTCGTTTGGGTTGGGCGTTTCTCCTTCCCATAGCTCTGCCAGCTCCTTTCTCATCCATGAGATGACGATTATGGGTACTAGAGTGGATGGTACCTACAAAGTGACAGTTATATCAGTGGTTGTGGTAGTGGTTCTTGTCCAAAACAAAGCAATTTCTCGAAGCACCTAGAACATCAGAATATAGATCTCCAGAAACAAGTAGACCACAAAGTGGTTGGCACATATTTATTTGAACACAATATTAACAGGGAGTTGGTTTTTGAGCTCCACAATTCACCACTTGAGCTCCACAAGTGCCGCTGAAAACAGTATTGTGGTGAAATTTTTGGCGCTC
Source organism: Escallonia herrerae (assembly GCA_033070095.1). Classification (NCBI taxonomy): domain Eukaryota; kingdom Viridiplantae; phylum Streptophyta; class Magnoliopsida; order Escalloniales; family Escalloniaceae; genus Escallonia; species Escallonia herrerae. Next base: position 261,316 of record JAVXUP010000990.1, on the reverse strand, counting down.
AAGTGGACAATTGCGGTGCTCAATCAATAATTCCCTATTACTAACAATGATGTCAACAAATACAAGAAGAGTGTTTATCCACAAAATCCTATCGTCTGTACTTCACTCATTCTATTCTACCAACTAAAGATTGTATGTCCAAACACGATGCCATGCTTATATGAGAAGAAAGTCATATAACCTCCTCTCCCTAATGTTAGTTAAACTCTAGAAGTGAACGTGTAGTAATATCGTTTTTCGATGGCTCTGTGTCTCTCACACCAACAAGCAAAACATGAGGAAAATTCCTAAAGATGAATGTACGAGTAATTGCAGCTTCCTGATGGGGTAATAATCACAACCTAATACGAGCAAATTACGAACCAGATATAGAAGTGCCGGTTGAGGAGAGTGCGTCAAAATGCCAGCAGATAAAGCAGCCACCAGTCCAACCGCATATCCAGAAAGGGCAAACCAGATATATTTGCGTCCCTTATGAGGTACATCTAAGGGACTGACCGAGACCTTGCCCTTTCTGTGATCAAAACAGAGAACCAAGGCTAGAAGCATAGAAGGAATAGCCTGTCAAACGATCACAGATTGTTTTTAGTTAACTAAAGCTTTGTTGCAGAACTCAGGAGCAATAATAAACTACCGACCATAGAAATCCTTCATAAATGAGAAGCATATAGAACAAACGGCACGCCAGAAAGACAGGTTCACAACCAGTACAACGTGCATATGTTATATCCTACTTGCACTTCCCAACCTCAACCCACCTAAATGGCATGCAAACATAAAACGGACGCATAAGAAGACGTATAAGAAAAATACACTTCCTCTAGGGTGTGCCATATGTTCGTAGCGAACGAAACATTATATACTTTAAAATCAATAAGCTTATAGCTACAAGCGTAATCATAGCAGATAAACCATTCAAATAAGCAAGGACTATTTTAGATTTATGTGAAGCACTTATTGCTATTTGTAACAGCATAATATATATGACCTGTACTGCTCTTCCATTCCCTAAGGAGGATGCAAAAACTTAAATGCATGATACCACAGCATTGTAGTTTAAAAATCCTAGGACTCCAACTTTGAAATTTTGGATGCATTTAAACTGTTATAATTGCCGGAAACAATATGTTTTACCATGTCACCAAGACCAAGCATCATGAAGTTGACAGCATCATATCCAGGGACCACACCACCCAACAGATTCCTGGGAAAGACGATCTTAACTGGCAACTCAAGCTGCTTTGTTATCAATTGCAGACCAGGAAGATTCAAACTATTAGCCACTGTGTGTACAGGATTAGATGCTTGCTGTGTTGCTACCGAGACCATAACGTTTTCACCAAAAAATCTCTCAGAATAGAACACCCAGAATATATCATACACAAACAAACAACAAAGGAGCATGGCACATATTTTAATATTGGGAAGACGAACATGGCTCACAAAGGCAATACAAAGTGAGATGCCCAACAGGTTGTTCAATACCCAATGCCCAGACACCAGCCATGCTGCAACTGTACCAGAGCAAATCAACAACAGAAATCCTTGGATCCGGGTAAGCGGTTTGGAACAACATCTAGCCAGAAGTGGGTCAGCCAACCCAAATTGCGACTTAAAATGTGCAATATAAGGTGCTAGGCAGAAGTACAGGGATGACACAGAGGCAAGTGCAGTAAAACCAGTGAGGAGCTGCGAGACAGACGAGAACAAGTAGAACATCAAAAGCAGGCTGCAAGAGCTCAGAACAGGGATCATGAGAGCTTGGGACCCATCCAAAGTGATTGATGCTTCCAATAAGTCACGATTTCGCTCCATTTCTTTCCCATAATTCAGAGCTCGAAAAGCAGACCCACCTGACACAGCTATGGCTGTCAAAATGAGAGCGACTGGAGCTGGCTCCAACAGATAAGTGAGCTTCCACAGCGGTTCCATGTAAGAAACCTTTTTTCTGGTCTTGTATCTCAAATTTCACCTACTACGCAAACTATTCCACAAACCTCCCTGAAACTAAAAGACTATGGCACAGATTTTTGTCCTTCAGTTCGAGAATAATGGAGCATCGATCTTACAGTAAAAGCTTAACCAGAGAAAGGATGCAACCTGTGAAGAATTCAATGTATGGATAAGAAAAAGATAAATCTAGTTACTCAGTAACATGATAGGAAGCTAGGATATATAATAGGCTGATATAAGTTCATCTAAATACAAAAACACTGACCCAAAAAGAAAGGTGCATCCTTTGCCGTTATAAATTAACAATTCTTCTAGTTATCATATTCCATACATTTACACAAGTTTTTAATAGTTTAAGAGACATTTTAGCATTCAGATTGAAGTTCATTAATCATTGCATTCTACAACTGATTCATTCTTCCAAGCAGTATATATTTCCTATTCAAACAACAAGGTATTGACAAGATTATAAGTTATTAAAGTTACAAAATCATTGCTCTACTACATAGCGGCACATGTCGGGGACTTTAGTGCCCACTCTGTTTCATATATTTTGTCCCCTTTGACTTGTTGCAAATTCCTGGAATAAGATTTCAACAAGTAAACATTGACTTTCCTCGTTGTCTTTGCCCCTAAGTAGCATGTACACAGACACCGTGTCCGACACCAACACGGACCGGGACACCAGACACCCGCAATTTCCAAAAAACCAAATTTTGGGCACCGCTGAATTTTTTAATATTTTTTATTATGTATATATATGGTCATTAAATATCAAATACATTCTACATCTAAAATAGTAAACAATTATCAATAACCACAAAACAAGCAAACCAAATAAAAGTCATACTAACATAACAAAGTACTTCAATACTCCAAGTCATGCAAACAGGTAACAGAAACAGGGTAAGGCCCTCTTCTTCACCGCCCAAACAGAAACAAAAACAGGGAACTCTTGCAAAGTCATAAGAAATTTCTTAACTCTTACAAAGTCACACAACTATTATCTCTTTCCTTCGGCCAAGGGCTCAATCTATATCAATAGTGTCATCTTCGAATGTAGATAAATGAGAGAGATGAGAGAGAAAGAAGGAGACCTCAGTAAAGAAGGAAGAAAGAAATAGATGAGAGAGAAAGACGAAGGTACCTGCTGCTGGAATCCGGCGACGGCGGCGAGATACGAAGGCGAGATCCTCCGGCGACCAGTTTGGGTGGGTCGTCTGCTTCGTTCTCTTCCCTTGACGTCGTAAGAAGACGACTCGGAAAACAACGGTAGTAGCCAATGGGTCGATCTAATTAGGGGTTCCTTAAAGTTTATTTCTAAAACAGCTCTAAAATTATCAATTACACACAAACCCTCAAAATACGTTTGAAAATTTGTATTTTAGCTCCATACGTTTCGACACTTCTTCATGAGTTGTCATGAAATGTCACAGTTGAACGCTTACGAGACGATAAATGTGTGATCAATGATGATCTCAGGTGTGATTCTACTGGTTGATCTATCTATCCGACAGTGCCAAATGGAAGGGTCGTAGCTCAACAAGATAACCATTTCATTTTACCAAGTTAATTGTTATCCAGATTAGTCAACATTTATCAGTCCTCTTGTCCGTTACTTAAGAAAAAGTGAGCCACCGGCTCAGGTATTTATAAAAACTTTAATTTCCGTGTTCATCTTAATTGTTGGTTTAGTTTATGCACGACGAAAAGGGGCAAGTCGGAATAAAATAGTTCGTAGTTGTGTTTGCAGGTAAGATAATTGTTAAGGTTTTCAGAATGTTTACTAACTCTCTACGCATGTATCTTGCACATAAGAGATAATTTTAGAAACTTAGAAGAGGGGCTTTAAAAAAATATGGAGACTTGTAAATATTTAGATAATATTTTATATAATTCTAGAGACGGAATGTAAACCATAGAATCAAATGTATCTCCACCCTTCGTTAATGAGTTAGAATAGTATAAATAGTTAAGGCATCACTTGGCCAGGGCATAGAGTGATTCAAGTATTGCAACATTCTTTCAAGTGAATATCATTCTCTTAAACTATTGTTTTCTTTTGTTCATTTGTTCTTTAACACTGCACGGCCCGAGAGATAGGTTGACTTAGCCTACAAGCGAAGGCTTAATTTAGTTAAGTGTCGCACAGTCGACTAAGGGAAGCCTTTAGTGCCGTGACAGGTTGTATTATGAAATTAAAAAATTTAGGACACTGCTGAGAGGTGTCCGACACGTGTCCAGAGGTGTAGGGATCTCGGTAGGTATCGGACACCATACCTCGCTCTATGTGAGGTGTCGGTGCTTCCTAGTTATGCTCTAATCACCACTTGCGTTCATTTCAACGTCTGAAGGCTTGATATCAATCCTATTTGCAACCAGTCAAATTGGCAAAAATTCATGAATGTGTCTCTGCAAGTAGCTAGGTTGTCAATTTCCCTCGAATTCTTTTGTCCCAAAAAATATAGTCAAAAGTCGACACACTGACCTGGCCAGTGTTAAAATGAGAACAATGCTTGAAATCCAGACAAAGCGAAATTCTAGGGCTGACAAATGAACTGTTCCACTTACCAATTCATGCTGAAATGATTAAAAATGAATCTAAAAAGGGGTTTAACATGTCACGGAAATGAACAAGGAGAGAAAGATCGAAATTGTGGGTCTAATGAGAATTTGGGATGTGGGTTTGGGTTTGGGTTTCGGCTTACCTTGGACCTGAAAAGTTTATAGCATGCAGCTGTTGAATGAGGGCTTCTTTTTTGGATGATTTTTCCACACTAAGAAAGTTGTGAACCCGAAGGCAAAAGGAGACTAATTTGCCTCAATGCTTTGATACTTTTCCTTTTTGAAAAACTTGCATAGAGTATCTTCGTGGTTTGGCTAAATTGCAGAAAGGTCCCCTGGAGTTATAAAGGCTGTAAATAAACCCATATAGTGTTAATTTTGTTGCCATTGAAAATCGCCCAAGTTGACGGGATGTTTTATTCACTCTTTCAAAAACTGCGTTTGGAGTATATTAGTACACTAAAGTACCCTCCATTTTTTTTTCTCTCCTACTCATGTTCCAATTTCTTCTCGAGTACAACCAAAACCTAACCCTAGCCGCAACTTTTACAAGCCAAAAACCTAATTCCTGCCCCACCCTCATCAACACAAGCCTATCCACCACCGCCACCGCCAAAGTTCCATGCTCAGTCATCGCCAGCCTCATCATCAACCGAAGCCACGCACATTGTTGCTACTAGCCCTGTCTACCCGCATTCGCCTACCTCGTCGTCAACCTCAATGGCTGCCACCACCAGCCCATGCCAATACCCACCAACCCAACACCATCACCATTATCTATGTCATCAGCACCATCCACGTGCATGGCTGCCACCAACCCCATCCGCCCATAACAAACCAACCCTGTCCAACCCCAACAACACCACCCAAACAAAAAACCTTAGATCTATGATTGCCACAATCACTATATTTAACCGTTTAAGTTTATGCTCCACCATCATCTACCCATTATGATGTGAAAATATGGGTGTCGGGCGTCGAAGGTGATAAAGAAGCGATGACAGCTTCGTGGGGTTGTAGTGACGAGCTGTTGAACTAAAAGAAGTTATGTAGCATTTATTTTTAGGAACAATTTAGACATTTTCACTGTTCTCTTGCGAGAACCATCTGATGTAGTACTTTTGTAACCTCATATATCTCTTTGCTGCTTTTTGAACTCTAAAAAGTATCTTATGAAATCATTCCTTTATTGTTTTAGGGATTATGTGCACATGAAACTTGTACGTGTGCAAATCACCTTATTTAAATCACGTGAGCAAATCATCTTATTGTTTCAAGTTTAGCTCTCAACACCGTAGTGTTTTAATTTCGTGCACCAATTGACGGTTATAATTTAAATTCCTTATAAATGTTTCTTTTGATGTCGGTTGTCATGATTCTGAATAGTTAGTTGTGTAATACTAAAAGCGATGTTACACCGGTTTCTAAATTATATCGTCTTAATATATCATATAGATATATTCATAGATATGGATTGCTCTTATCTTAATATTCTCTACAGATACATTTATAGATATGGATTGATATGGGTGTATAGATAGAAGAATTAAGATGAATGGATACAGATGTTCAGATAAAGATAGAAATAGAAGATTTAAAAGCCCAAATAGAGGTCCCAGGCCCACTTGACTGTTTAGTTGGCCATCACTAAACAACAGGCTTGTTGCTTTTGCAAATGGGCCATCACTAAACAACAGGCTTGTTGCTTTTGCAAATGGGCCGAGTACCGGATTTTGTCTAAAAGTTCGATTAATCTTCGAATACTTACTATTTTTTGTTTCATCCTTTGCTACGCAGACTTAACTATTACAATCCTTATCGAGAAAGTTCAATTTTTTATGTGAATAGTAATATTAACAATAATAACGATAATCATAAGAAAAGTGTTATTAACACCTTTTTATGTGGGTTTTGCAACTTTTTTGGTTCGTTAAGAATGAACTGTAGTAATTATTGAAAGTATTTTTGCAACAAATAAAGAAGTAAAATAACATATAAAAAGGCAAAAGTATTATTTCCTAACGATGATAATAATAATAACTCGTATTGAGGTTTGTGTTAATAAAGGCTATCAAGAAGAGAATAGAAAGATAGAAAAATGATAAGAAGAAGAAGGTATGTATGATTACTAGTGAGATAAAAGGGGATGATCAGGCTTGCTTGAGAAAAACTGTGGAAGAATATCCAGCTTGATAGAAATATATAAAAAAATTTAAGACTAGAGGGAGAGGCATTTATTTTAAACTTAGAAGAGAGAGTTTTGACAAAATATTAGGATTCGGTGAAATTGCAAACCTATTGATGAGTGGGACAAGTTGATATAGGAGTAAGCTTTGACACGTTCATTAAAAAAAAAATTTGTAGCCATTTGGGCGAAGGAGTGGAAAATTCATAGACCAAGGGTAAGTTTGACACTCTTTTTTTGCCTCTTTTTTTTCAGTTTTTTAAAAAATCATTTTTTTTTTTAAACTAAAGAGTAAAAAAAAAAACTCCAAAAACTGATTTTTTTTTTCACTTTTGGTTTTTTTTTTAGACCACCACCCTCCCACCACCGGCAGCCACCTCAGGCGACCACCGCCGGAGACTGCCGGCCGCCGGCGACCACCGCCGGAGACTGCCGGCAGCCACCTCCGGCAGCCGGCGACCACCGCCGGAGACTGCCGGCAGCCACCTCCGGCCGCCGGCCACCACCGCCGATGACTGCCGGCAGCCACCACCACGGCCGTCGACCACCGCTACGCCCCGCCACCGCAAACCACAAAAAAAAAAAGTCAAAATAAAAAGGGTTACCAAACACCAAAAAAAAAATGGGTTATCAAACACCCACTTGTTTTTATAAAAAAAAAAATTAAGCTACTCTTTAAAAACTGAAAACTAAAAAAAAAAATTTGTCAAACGAACCCCAAGTTTTCCCAACCCGTTATGAACACCGGCCCTTTGTGACTCTTCAGACGAGAAGAGAGAGAAGTGTGAAGTTTATTTGATTGGCTAAATTTCAAATGAAAAAAATGATAAACATGCCTAGCAACAAAAAAACAATAAAAACGCTCGCTCAACTTTGACTTCAATATACGTACATATATAGAATAATAATTGGATTAATTGTCGCTCTCACTGCAATGCATTTTAGAGCTTTTTTCTCGTGGTACTAAAATGTGGAGTAAGTAATTTGTCAAGTTGAACTTGAGTAACTTATTACTGATGCAAATTCTATTTTTGCTACTTTTTAATCATAATACATTTATATCTATATACTACTTCTAAAAGTCTCAAATCTTGTAAATAATTTTTTAGCCAATAATACTCTTACATATTTTTTTTTATTCCGCAAATATCCTTCAAACCTGCCTGTATACATTATTTTGTGGTAAAAAATATCCTTAAAGAAGTCCATTATACCGTCAATGCCCTCAGTGCCCCAATTGTATCATCCAGATCGGCTTCCACTTCCTCTTCGTTCGTCATTTATTTTCGATTCATCCTTTTTTTCTCTTCGGTTCATCCCATCTTCCCTTCATTCCTCCATTGAATGCCCATAATTCTTCACAGCCATGACTTTGCATCTACAAATCCCTAATACTCAAAAACTCTCCCCCTTCAAATTCCCTCTGCCAGAAGGTTCAGTGCTTCAAATTTTCAAAGGTTCATCGAATGTGCGTTTTAAATCCGCATCATCAATCCATCCAATTCATAGAGGTTCATTGAACGTGATCGATACATCCAATTTTCAGAGGTTCATTGGACAAGCAATTATGTATGTATCGTCAGAGGAAATTGAAGAGCTTCTCTTTATATAATGCTCTTCGTTCTCCATTCATGCGTACAACCTGTTTCTTTAGCGACAATCTACAGGAAGCATAACTGGAAAGAGTTCTTTCTGATTTGTCCGCTATACCCTCTCCTTTTGTTTTTGCCGAATATGTAAATTATAGGATGTAATTAAAATTTTCTTATCTCATCTCTCAAATGATTTTCCTGCCTCATTCATAGTTGGCATCTAATTTTGCTGCATTTTAATTGAGTTTTGTCCAATTTTAATTAAGTTTTCATATGAACGACACAGCCCAACTAACAATAAGTTTTTGATTTGTCTTGTAACTCCTCTCCTTTCTTTATTATTGCCAATTGTCAATTGATCTTGCTGCTTTTAATAGAGTTTTTGTTGAATTAGATCTCCTGCCACCTCTCAGATTTGTTGTTATCATCAAAAAAATTACTTTTGCACTCAGAATTTAGATAAAACGGCAAACATAGCATCTATAGGCTGTTTATTGCTAAGATTTATCTTTATTGACAAATTTGTTAACAATAAGTTTTCATACGAATGATGCGGCCACAGATAACAGTAGCATGTCTATCCAAACATCTAACCAAGGAGACTTCACAAAACCATCTATGGACTTAATGACCATTATTTGTTGCAAAAGCGCTAATCATCAACAGGAATGTCTTAGAAGACCGATCCAAGAAACTTTATACTTGTATAGTCTAAGATGTACTGGCCCCTATACCTGGTCGTGGAGGCTGTAGATGTGCTAGGCTTAGGAAGGCAGAAAAAAGTAAAATCCGGCAAGAGAATGAATTCTTGCAAAGGGAATTGCACAAGGCGTAGAATGATCTTGAAGAAGTACGAACAAATGCTGAAAAAAAAACTTGAAGAATATAGATTAACGACCCTCACAACCCAGGCACAACGACACAATTAACCATGGCATATATGTTTGGAATAGATTCCATACTCAGTTTGGAAATAATAAGTATTTTTCGGGGGTTGTGGATACTGTTGTACGAACATCAGATGCCATCGTTGAGTTTTGAACCCTGAACAAATTGCCGGTGCTAATTCAGGTCCAGAGAGATCCCACTTCGATATACGTAATCAATCGAACACTACTTGAAAACGGCTCTCGAGGGCCAATCTCCGTCCGGCCCGAGGAAACCTTTGCTGAAAATGATCTTGAAGATAAAGATAAAAAAAAGAATAAGAAAACTCATCTTTCTTGAATAGACTTGCTACATTAGTCGGGCACTGAGTAGTGTTGAAAAGTCGTTCATTGAGAAGTATCATATCATATGAACATGGGAGACTGTTAAATGTTGGAAGTAACGTGAGTGGTTTTTCCTAAAACAGATTAGAACTTGATCTTTGTTGGGTAGTCTGCTGTTCAATTCACCTCTTTAATAGGAGATTAATCAACCAACTCTTCCACTGTGATTTATTCTTTAATATAGTTTTGGTATGTAATCACTACCATTTATCTCTCTTGCATGTATTTTAACTGCTGCAAATATTTGATCTACACTTACCCCTGCTGAACTTACAAGTCGCATTTGCAGGTATATATGGTTTAGTTTGTTCACTGATGGTGCTAGACTTTCTGCCTGAGATGTTGCTCTATTTTTGCTGCTTTCTAATCATAATACATTTATATATAAATATAAAAAGAGGGATAAAAAGCGGTCCACCTGCATAGCTTGCGCGCTTGAAAATTGAATTTTATAAATTGTTATCCAAAAAGAAATAGAGAGCTATCTGTGATTTGAAGAAAGAAGGTAAGCACTTGAAAGACAAAACCCACAAGCTGCCAACTATTTGACCAAATTATATACGAGACATTAATGCCTAGTTTTAAACAGAGTGGTTGCAATCCATGTGCGACGTAGGTACTACTTTAGCAAGTCACATGATCTAGTTTACGATTTTCATTTCTTAGATTTTACTACCTTTGGACTGTCCCATTTTTTTTTCTCGTAAAAAATATAATCATTTTATTATCGTACTATGATTCTAAAAAATGTTAGCTTGCAACTCACCGGTTAGAGCAATTTCTTATAATAGTGATAATTAATGATCTCTACATAAATTAGTGGCATCTAATGAGTGTCGCTTAAAAAATAATGTAAATACTTGCCGTAGAAAGTTTTGCAAAAATGTCACTCAACATATTTAGCGGCCATTAATTATCTTTGTATCCAAGTTGAAGCTTCCTTTTACACCTGAACTATAGAACGAGAATTTATGAAATTATATGTGAAGCTGAACGTCATTGGAAGGGAGACATTTTATGATGCGGTGCATAACCCGTCCATGAGGAAACGAATACTGCAGAAGTAAAAACTTGCGACTTAAAGAGAGGGTGTGGACTGTCAAAAGTCTAAAAAACGTAGCATACACACTGGTTCGCACTGTTTGGCCATAAGTTTTGACCCGTGAGAATTTACAGGTGTAATGAAGAGTCAAATCAACAGCCTCCAGGAGCTCTACACTACCTTAAACAAGCAAGTATTCCAGAGGATCATGGACTACAAAAAGTGGCCGTTTAAGATACTTGTACTTATTTTGTTGTCCAACTGGATCAAAGCTTAAATTTATTTTTATTTTGTTATTTTGTTATTTTCTGGCCTCTAACGGTCGGTTTTGCTTTTGCATAGCTTTCCGAACAAAATAACATTTGTGCAAAAGAAGTTATATCCTCTGTATAAATTTATTCTAGATATTAAGGCTTGCTTTACGTCTCAAAAAGTTAAGTGAATTCAAGGTTATTATCTCTGTCCAACTAGAACGATATGCAGCATTACCGTATAACTCATAAAGTAACAAGTCGATGCATTATGTGCTGTGTCACTCTTGATTTGGACCAGAACCATGTTTGTTTATTTCTTAATCGAGACTATGATAATTCAATGCGATACATCTCTCGCTGCGCTATTAATCATATTCCTAATCCTAATTGATTCCTAGTGTGTACACAAACCAGAATGACTAACCAAAATGGTGCACCCCATCCAAATACTGGCTCCCTCAAGGCCGCGCGCCATTACTGACCCCCGCTCCTAATGTCTAGAGCTCTCTTCTTCACTCCTTGCAGTGCTCGTTCGTCTTATCCCCTTCCATTTCCAGAGGTCTTGAGGATAAATCCATTGAATTTCTTCCCCTTTTCTGCGTACAGCTTCTCTTCATTGTGTACGAATCTGAACAAGTTTGACCATCAATTTCAAAGAACAGTTTTACAAGAAACCAACCTTTTGTAATCCCACCCCATAGATTCTTCCTATTCGAGCACTATATTCTCACAATCTTCACCGTGTTTACGAAATCGCGAGGCTTTCCTCCATGGTTGGAAAGTTTCTAAGCACCATAAACATCTTTCAACTTTTGCTACTTCCATCTTATTACGAAAATATAGATGCAATATATGGATGCTAAAATCCTAAGTTCATACATGGATGAGCAGGATTTATATAAAAGGGTAGACAAGGTTCTTCACGTCTTCATCTGCTGCCTTTGAGAGCTAGAGTTAGCAAGTTGGGTTGACATGGAAGTGAACCCAATACTTGTGCTCGCGTTACTGGGCTTGCTAGCCAGCTGCACACCATGGTTTGCTTGCTCGGACCAGCGGCTTCTGGTGCCCATGACCCTGGTCCGCAACGCTTCGGCCACCGGAGCTTGTATGTCGTCCTTGACCTTCATTTAAAATAGTTAGAATTTACTGGTTTGTTGATTTTGCTTAAAATTGATACGAGTGCTTAATTGGGTGAGTGATTTTGTTTTCTACTGTTGTTTTGGGGTGAATGGGTACTCGTAGATTGCTTGGATGGAAGTTTGCCTGCGTATCATCTGGACAGAGGACTCGGCCCTGGAGCACGCAGCTGGCTTTTGCAGTTTGAGGTAACTGGTTTTCCTTATCTTAAAGCTTTACGCAGGTCACGACGAAAAATAAGTGGAAACCAAATAGTACTACAGTATACCCAAACATGGCTTCTGATGTTTGCAGGATTGAAAAAGACGCAAAATACTAAGAGCCGGTTTAGTTCGATTATTTTAAGTAGAATGTAGATCAAATTTTAATTAATTTTCAAAATAAGCACTTTAAACTACATTTTGCAAAATAAGCTTTAAAATTTAAACAGCAGATGAAGTTTGGGTAAGAGAAATACTAAAAGCATGCTTTAATATGATAAAATGACCAAAAATTTAAAGTCTTTGTAATTAGTAGGGATATTCTAGTACTTTATCTGGTCAAACGTTAATGTTGTTAACTTATAATCATCTGTTTCTTATTTTTTTTGAACTGTGATTTAATCAGTTTTTGTACGATGATTCGATCAATTTTGTATTTTTATCAAACATCTATGAGTTTGATTATGTAAATTGAATTAAATTCAAATTTAATTAAGTTTGACCACATTAGAACTAATACTAAACATGCTCTAGAAGTACAACTCATTCTTTTTCTTGGATAAGAAAAATACCCAACTTGCAAAATTTGATTTTAAAAACAGATATAGAAATTTCAGCATTTATTTTAAGAAGAAAACTAGTAATTGTTGTTTTTTAAAACTTGTTGGAACTTTAAACAAATTTCTAGCGTTGCTATTGCGTGAATACAAGGTGTGATAGTAGTACTAGTCAGTATGTGTGGATATAATATGCAGGTGACCAAAGTTTATTTGTGGGTCCCATGACACGTTGTAATGATAGTTTCTTCATTTGATGGATCATGATGAACTTTAGGGTGGTGGGTGGTGTAATGATCTCGAGTCGTGCATGGATAGGGCCAAATCCCGCCGCGGATCGACGGATTACATGAGCAACTTCGAGGTCTTTTCCGGCATTCTCAGCAACAATGCCTCCCTCAATCCGGGTACGTTCTATTCAGCGTTACGTTGTGTTTAGCAACATTTTCAACTTTAGAGACGCTCGCAGGCTCGCAACGATGTTTCGGCTTTACCCAAGCTAAAATTTTGGTGCCTCATTTGAGTCCCATAATTTTCCAGACATTGATGTCCTCGACTGTTGAACATGTGGATTGTGGTTAGGCCAAAAAGGGTAATAATAATACTGTCGGCCTTGTAACAGGACAAGCTCATGTTCCTCGCATTCTATACAGTTAAACGCCAAGGCAAAGACAGCTTTCTGCTCTCCAGTGTCCAGTTTTCAGCTTTCTCTCCTCCCTTGGTAGCCAATAATTTTACTTCTTTGTCAATGCGACTGCAAAAGGGCGAAATCAGCCTTGCCCATCTGTTCCTGTTCTCTACAAAGTGCTTAGTTTTAGAAGGTTCCAATCGTCATTTAGCTTACCCTCACTCAGGCTCCCACCATTGACTCTTTCTATCAGTCTGTTGTCATCTTCATATTTATGGAACCTGCAAGATTCTGTGCATGTCTACCGAGTAAATGGGGACACAACATCCATTAAAGGTCAGCGTTCCAATGTACAATTTTTTTGAAAGTTAAAGCAAGTAAATGGGTACTGCTTGACAAGTTATAAGAGGCTGAAAATAATACTACTGATGTTAGCCATTGTAAGCACCTTGTTGAAAAGAGTCCTGAAATATTGGCCCCTGGATTTTAATTGAAATGCTTCTAGGCAATGTCGCGGTCAACTATATTACCGGCACCCATTGTGACCTCTCCTTAATCTCGAGCTAGTATTAAGACATTCTTAATTCTATCCTATGTACTTGCTTTGATGTTCTTATCAATTTTTTTGGGACTGCCATTCGAAGCTCTTGAGTTTGTGTAAGCACTTTAGAAGGTCATGGATGAAATTTTGGCAATTTCACCTCAGAGGCTAATTTATCAAAGATCGCAAATGAAATACTGCAGTTTCACCCTAGCGGCTAATCCACTGAAAATTGTGTGAAATGCTGTCAATTTTAGCTTTGAGGCTAGTCTAGTAAATGTTTGACATACTCATTTCAGTTGAATGACTTGAGCAGATTTTTACAACTGGAACCGTGTGAAGCTCAGATACTGTGATGGAGCCTCGTTTGCTGGAGATTCAAAGTTTAGCAATGGGGTAAAGCATCTTGCAAACTTTACTTCTACAGTTTCCAACAATGCCGCTTGTATTGTTATATTCATGATGATTTGGACTCTCGTGGATGTTGTGGGCAAAACGTAGAATGGCATGGCTTCCAAAGCAGTATGTGAATCAAGTAGTTCGATCAAATGGTCCATGAAAACAATCTTTATATGATTGCATTCATTTGGTAATGAGAGGCTATTTTGGGACAACAAAGAAAAAGATATCCAATACAGGTTTAAAAAGTCTTCTCGACATTTACTTAAGTAAATTTGAATGATGATAAACATTCAATGTAGTATGCCAGTGCCCTCGATTGAAAAATTTGGGAGCCCTCTGAAACCATTAGAAGTTCGGTTGGCGGCTGTTGGGGGTGGGGGTTGGTATCAGGCAATGTCTGCTACAGTTGATGCAATGTCTGCTATAATTGGTACCAACAATCACAGAATCTTCTTATAGTTCGAGGCTTGCACACTTGACTACTGAAACACGTAAATTCGAACGTAATAAAGTTATTGCATACAGCAACATCACGTGGCTGGATTTAAGATTTAACTGAACTGTGCACTTGTTAGCGGCATCTTTGGAGATGATACAGGCATCATGGCCCTGTAAGAGGTGTTATTGAACCAACTCTTATGTTTCTTGGTGCTTACTAATAATCAAGTATTCGTCTGACGTGAAATGAACAACAGACGTCATTGCTTTATTTCAGAGGGCAAAGGATTTGGAAAGCAATTATTCTTGATCTTCTCCCCGAAGGTCTGGGTCGTGCAGAAAAGGTAAACACCCCTTTGTGGACTATGATGCTTTTCTTTTTATCTTGTTTGTTTAGATTTTTGAATCAACAACAATAAGTCTTGTAAATGCCTTAATCACAATAGATGGTAAACAGTTATGATCCGCACCTATTGACTGAGGAGATGGGTCATGTGACTAATTGTAACATTATTAGATTATTATTGTTGATTCTCTATGGGTCTTGTGGTAATTGGCATCTTGATTAGGATTTTTACTAACGACTATGAGGGTCCTCCTTTCGCATCCTAAGCTGTATCTCACAAACGTATCATATGAATAAGCATCTGGAGTTAATTTGGAGAAAATCTAACAACATGATGACCCCTATAGGCGTGCACGCTGAATTGGTGTTTCCTTGTGTTAATCTAGGCTTTGCTCTCGGGGTGTTCCGCTGGGGGTTTGGCTACCTTCTTGCACTGCGACAACTTCACCAGCTATCTACCAAGAAATGCAGATGTAAAATGCTTAAGTGATGCAGGATTTTTCCTGGATATGTAAGCTTCTTCTTTGGATGGAAACTTGAGATTTTATGTCCTCTGCGAACATTTGTTGTTAAAAGCTGGCACTTTTATTGCAGAAGAGATATAAGTTTGAACAGCAGTATAAGAACCTTCTACGAAGATCTTATTTCTCTACAGGTAGATCTTATTTGAGAAAATATAACCTGTGATCTCTGTCCAAAATGAATAGTTTCTTGTGATGTCTTGGATAAGTAACACGGAATATGTCACTTTAATACTCCTTCCACCCACTCATTATAGATTACTGTGAGGAATAGTTCAAATGTAAATGTTTAACATGGGCACCTAATTTGCTTGTTAATGCTCTAATAGAGTTGCTACTGCATTTTGTTCTTGCTCATAGACGTCGTGGTTTGACAGGGGGTAGAACAGAATCTGGATAAAAATTGCACAAGTTCTCGCTATTTTCCAGAACAAGTATGCTTTCCATAAGATACCTGATTATTGTTGGTTCAGAATTTACAACCCGATCACAACTTTGAGGTTCTCTGCATCGTTTCTGCAGTGCTTTTTCCCACAGTATGCTTTGAAGTACATTCAAACGCCACTTTTTGTCTTGAATTCAGCATACGATGTGTACCAAGTAAGACTGTGTTCACCCAGCTTGAAAATTTTGAAGTTCAATGATCTATAGTTCTATGTTACTTCTGGAAATATGAGTAGCTAGCTTTTTAACTGTTGTCTTTCTCCAGTTTCATCATATACTGGTGCCACCTTCTGCTGATCCACATGGAAAATGGAATCGCTGCAAGCTTGATCCAGCAGCTTGTAGTCCAGACGAGATAAACATTTTGCAAGGTTATTATTGGCCTCTTGATGTTATACCCATTCCCTTCCAAAATTGCGTTAATAGTCAACTTTTATTTCAAGCAATTTTCTTCCACCAATAATTCTGCATGATATTACCAATCATCGAAATTACCATCCTTCGTTAGCATCTTCAGTTGAACATCTGCCATTCAGGGTTCAGGAAGGCCATGCTTGCAGTTCTGAGGGAATTTCTTGAATATTCAAGAACAGGTGGATTGTTTATCAACTCCTGTTTTGCTCATTGCCAGAGTGAGTCGCAAGATACGTGGTTTGCAGTTGACTCCCCAAGAATGCACAACAAGGTTTCCAACCTAACTCATTGATCAGTCAGACCTAACTATGATCAACTAATTAACCTATATAGACCACTGGAAGGAAGCAGAAAAAGGAAACGGCAATTTTTTTTGCCGTTTCCTTTTTCTGCTTCCTTCCAGTGGTCTATATAGGTCAACGAGCCTGCCCATGATCGCTCACTACTCTAAACCCTAATTAAAACTTAATGGACAATCCTAAAAAAGTTTCAATATGACTAACAACAGATGTTGTTTGCAGACAATTGCAGAAGCAGTTGGTGATTGGTATTTTGGGAGGAGGGTGTCCAAGGAAATTGACTGCGCCTATCCGTGTGACGCTACCTGCCATAACCTGATAGGCCAAGCACCTAACAATACTAGGCATGCCATTAGATTTAGAACACTCGAGTAATGCCATATATAAATGCAGAAACTGCAGTTTTAGTTGGAGCTTTAAAGGTTAAATATCATACACTGAATTGTTGTTCTGACTAGAATCTATGATTCAAGATTCTAGATACCCCTCGTTTGTCAAATGACATACAGTTGTTCTTCTGGTAAGAGATAACATGTCAATCATTATACTCTAGGTACAACGGTTTCACCGATCAACAATAGTTCGTTAAGGTAGCATTTCAAATAATTTTTGTTTTCGGTTTTTTGTTTAATTTTCAAAATTAGAAAAAAATATCGGAGCTTAGCAGAAAGTTTTAGCTTTTTTCCCATCAGTTTTATAAACTAGTTTTCATAACCAAGTTGTTTTGAAACTTTTGTTAGAAATATTTTGAGTCTCTTCTTCATTTCAATTTTCATTACCAACACCTATCACTCAATAACACTAAACCACTAATATTGCCAACTACTATATCCATTAACTGGCGCCAC
This sequence comes from Escallonia herrerae, assembly GCA_033070095.1. NCBI lineage: Eukaryota > Viridiplantae > Streptophyta > Magnoliopsida > Escalloniales > Escalloniaceae > Escallonia > Escallonia herrerae. The sequence continues at coordinate 243,679 of JAVXUP010000990.1, read as the reverse complement.
TGCCATCCCCACTGACCAATACCCCAAAGACCAAACTACAAACATCACTAACGACCATAGCCACCGCCAATCTGCCATCATCATTGATCAACACACCCAACACCAAACTTGTCAACACCGCTAACCATCATAGCCATTAACTGCCACCACCATCACCAGTGACCAACAACCACGAACAATCAATCACCATAGCAACTGATAACCACAACCACCATCACGATCACCACCACCACCACCACCACCACAGTTGCCGAACACCAAATCGTTCAACATCGGTCACCACCACGGCACCACCACTCTTTTGAATCCAAACTCATCATCGTACTGACCACTATTGTCTCTGCAACAAACACAATCACGATATTTCATTCATCTCTTAACCCTAATATCTTCGACTTGCGTAGGTAAATTCCAAGCCATTTAAACCCTTTCACCCAGTCAAACCCAATACAACCCTAATTTGGAAAGCTGGTGTGCTATTGTCATTGCAGTAGTTGGAAGGTGGCAGATCGAGGAGATGTGTAAGTCGTGGTGGGGGCTCTTTTACTTGTTGAACATATAGTCTCAAGTATTGAAAATAAAAGAAAAGAGAATAGAGGAAAAATAGAAAAGAGAAGAGAGGGGAAAAAAGAAAAGAAAAATAAAAACTAATTATACAAAATTGTGTTCACAACCTGCTTTGGTTGCACCCAAGGGCCCACCAGAGGTCCCGTTTTGCACGACACGTCACATAGTCAACGATCAATTTTTCAACGCTTCTAACCGGTCAAAATGCGCACGCTTAAGTCACGTGTATTTTTCATTGTTTTTTCACGACAATCCATGACTAAATTTATTTTCGTTGTCCCCAACGTAAAAACTTTGGCGCCACCAAGACTTAAACAAAAGTGTAATGAGGGAATTGGCGCACCTTCCCAATTAAGGAGGTCGGCCACCTCCCTTTATGGGGGAAGGGGTGGCCACCTCCCTTAAGGGGAGCGGGGAACCTGCCCCTTGGGGAGTTGACGACCACCTTTCTTTTGTGCTCATTCGAACACCATAGTGCCTGCAATGCTCGCACGTTTCCCATGATTGAGCGTCGCATGCACGACGCCCTTAACTCGCGCGTTATCTTCGGCACACTCGACCAGCGCCCGTGCACCACCTCCGCGACAGAAGTCGCTCGCGCCCATGCGCCGCTTCCATAATATGTGCCCACGACATCAAGTATTATCTCTCGACAGTCGTCGTCATACCCATGCGCCACAATCATGTCTCCTACCGTTGGTACTGTGTCCATGCGCCACAAACATGTTACATGCCCCTCGGGCACCACACACATTCACCACGCCATGCGCCCCTGCCGTGGAAGTGGAACATGCTTCGACCCACTCTCCGAAGTGTGCAGCTTTTCGAAAAGCTTCGCTTGCAGTGCTCCGGCGTAAGGACCCTTCGCAACAGGATAGGCTCACTACCACAGAAGCTATCGCCACTTGGGGTGACTTGCATGACACTAGGCACGCCTGAGCTGCGACCATGTCCACTCATGTTACCGGTAATTATCTGCGTCCCCAAGATGATGACCCCTGGGTCACTCTAAGACGAGGAGCAGGTCTTCGGAGGGCATCGTGCCTTGTCTGCTTGGCAGTTGGGCACAGGGATCTTCCCTCACAGCTGTCAGGTTCTCTCTGCATCTCTCGATGCACCCTGTGGGATTCAGTAAGGGCTTGGACTGGTAGTGTAATATCCGTGTAGTTTCGGGTGCGTAAAAAAAAAAGTTTCAGGGTTCTTTTGTAAATAGTTGAAGCTGGGAGCTAAGGGTATAATTTCATAAAGTATAAAAAAATTGTGAGGTTAACACCTCATTTTGGCTAGGTGACTAAGCCACATAAAAAAATATATTAAGTAGGAAGATAAGTTCGGGTGAAAGAAAAAAAGGAGCAAAAAGGAAAAGAAAGAAAAGAGAAAGAGAAAACAAAGAAGAGAAGAAAAACAGGACGACAAGAACAGAAACAGAGAAAGAAAAACAGAGCAAGGGAAGGAAGAGAAAAACAGAAAGGAAGAGAAAAAAGAAAGGAAGAGGAGAAGTGCGGACAACAAATCCAAGAGGAAGAAGGAGACCTTGAAAATTCTCCAAGGGTAAGCACACAAACTCTTAGTGTGTCCTTATTGCGGGTTGCGCGCAGTATACGTGAAGTATGGGATGGGTGTGCAATTAGACCATGTGAGTTGATGTGTGTGCCGTAAGACCATGTAGGTTGATGTGTGTTTATGAGGTGAATTTGTGTCTTCAGTGGACTGCCTAAGAGTGTGTGAGAGAATTGTGTGTTAACAGGTTGGCCGTGTGAAGTAAATGCGTGTATGAGGTTCAGTAAATTTTTGTGTGGGTGATTTGCATATAATTGTGCGTAAGTGAATGAGTTTAAGTTAGTTAGTGAATTTCGAGGGATTTGGGTGTATTGGAAGTGAAGTAGCGTGTGTATGAGTGTGTTTCAGTGTGTGCCATGAGTGTGTGTGTGTGTGTGTGTGTTACAGGTGTGAAAAAGTGTGTGTATATGTGTTTTGTTTATGTGTATAAGTGTAATTCATGGGTTAAGATATGTTAGGGAATTGTGGAAGTGATTCCATGCAGTTGTATGTGTCTTCGAGTAAGTGTATGCGAATTGGATATGGGTGAAATAGCTTCGGCAGTGAGATGAAGAAGATGAAGGCTGTGTGTGAAAAAAAGGTGTATTAGTGTGTGATTTGATCCAAATAGTAACTGTAATTGTCACTAAAAGTCAAAAGTAATTAGACAGTTTTGCCTTGAATTTTTATAAATACCTAGGGTCACAATCAAGCAAAGTGCAAAACTGTAACCCTCATTTATTTTATGAGACGTACACCCTGGATTTTTTCGGGAATTTGCGAGACCCGCAAAGGGCGCTAAATTAGGGTATCGGCTAACTAACATTAATGAACTATTTGGCATAGTAAATTAAATTATTTTAATCTGAGACTTTTATGAGAACCTTAATTTATTAATATGATGCAGTATCTAAAATTTCGTACTATTCCGAAGCAGATAGGTATTTTTAGCCAAACCGGCTTTTAAGCGCTCGATGCGGACACCGGTTCGGGATTTTCGGGCGAAAATTTCCTAAAATACTTTTTAGGCTAGAAATGGCTCTAGGATGCTTAAAATAATATTTTAAGATATTTTGGAAATTTTTAGATGCCGGAAACCCTCAGGGGTATTTTGGTAATTTACTACCCTGAAGGGGTATTTTGGTAATTTTACCCACAAAAGGGGTTTTTGAGTAAATTCACATATGTTAGGGTTATTTTAGTAAGTTTAATCAGGGGAACGCTATTTTGGTGATTAGGGATGCGAGGGGTAGTTTTGGTAATTTTACACATCGGCGAGGGGGGTCTTTCTGAGAATGTGCGTGAGGTAATACTGACTTATAATACAATGATGTAAGTTATCTTCTAATCTTTGAACTGTTATGTCTAGGTTAACACAAGGAGTATTTCGATTAGGTTATCGTAGCAGCGAACCAGGTAAGGGTTTCTATCCGAACCTCGAGCCATCAATTTGCTTCTGCAATCATTCTTTTGTCTGCTTGTGACCATTGTTGAACTCTAGATGTACATTGATTTCGATATATTGCCAAGTAAGCCCTAGTATTGAGCCTGATTCGATTATTGAACTCCTATCGTTGTCCACTTTTTACTACGTATTGAGCATTGATTCTGAGATAAATGTCTTCTGTGTACTGGCATGGGAATCTGTTCTGTTCTGAGGCGGGCGTTATAAGGCTGGTCTGAATCCTGCGTGGAACGCAGGCTAGTACCTAAATGGACTAGTATTCTGGTACATCATGCATGTGTATATTTTCTGAGCCTTACCTGTATGACATTGCTAGTACCCATGATCAGTATCATCTGAATGTACGAGCATTGTATCTAAATTCGCTGTTTGAAAATGTCTGAGTACAATTGCTTGAGATGCCTGAACTATTCATCTTGAATTGTTGTAATTCCCTCCGGGATTATTTTGAACGACCTTACTGAGCTCTCAACAGCTCACACTTAGTTGTTCTGCTTTGCAGGTAGTCTGTAGCGGTAGCTTGTGTGAGGGAGGTTAGTATCAGGTAAGGGCTTAAGGCACCTGTTCTAGACTATGTACATAGGACCCTTGCGTGGGCTTGTATAGCTAGTGTGCTGGTTAAGAATTATATACGATCTGTAATATCTTAAGTCAGGAAAATTTTGTTGTGGAACTTTATGTGTTGGAAGAACTTAGCGTGACGTTGTTTAAGAAATCTGAAATTTATGACAGGTGCTCTGATCTGTGTGATATTATAAGTTAACGTCCCAGGGATTCAGAATAGGGGAGTTTCGAATTTTCGGGGCGTTACAGGTAGCTAGGGCAACGGGCTTATTCTGATCATGCCAACACTGTGTGGTCAGTCTTTTCAGATAAGTAGAACGACACTATGTGGGGTAAGTGTCGCGAATATGGGAACCGACAGTCCAACGGAGCACCGATATTTTTGGATCCCCTGGTGACGCGTCATTCCCAGGAGATGACATGTAGCAATTGATGACACATGCATACTTTTGCCTATAAAATATTGGACTTTGGAATTCATTTTGGACAGGAATATTCTCTCATTTGACAAAGCACTTTCTCACTCTAGAATCCATAACTCTTGAATTCTAGAGAGAGAAACACAATTGGACCGTGACATTGGACACAACATCAACCGTGACATTGGACCTCGACTTAGACCCTAGCTTGGGATGTCGACTGTCGGCCCTGTTCGTATCCGCCTCGTCTCCATAGCACTGCCACCCTTCACGGCCTCTCTCAGAAGTCTTGCTCTATGTCCTTACTCCACCCTCACTATCTTTCACTTTATACATCTGACAGTTGACTCGGAACATCCTTTGTGACACCTTTACGTAGGTACGAACCCACTTTCTTAGCATCAAATTACTATCAATCAACCCATTATTTTTATTAAAAAAACTCAAAGAGGTTTTACTTTAAGTTTTTTCTGAAAACAAAAATTAAAAATTGAAATTGGTTTCAAATACACCCAAGTTTCTTAAACTTTTATGAGTTTCACAGTGAAATGGGTACTTCAGGAAGCATATATCATCAGATGGTGATTTACTTTTAGAATATATTAATAAAGCAGATATCATCAGATGGTGATTTACTTTTAGAATATAATAATAACTCGGAGCAACTACTGTTGGTCTGTAGGCAGGCAACAAACATCTTACTAATAGGAGAACAAGCAATCTATCTAGCATCTAACATCTTACTTAGATATGTCAAAAGCGCCGGGCGGCCCGCGGGCTAGCTCGGCCCGACCCCTTTTTGTCTCGGGTTGGCCTGCCCATTTTTGGGCCCGGACTGGCCCTAACTTTTAGGGCTTGGGCCAGGCCAAATTATTTGAGAAACAGCCCTGCCCCCACCCTAAAATGGCCTGTTTTGGCCCGGCCCTAAAATGGCCCAGCCCTCTTTTGGCCCAAAAACTGGCCCCCTTTTGGCCTTAAGGTTGGCCCTATTTCTGGCCCTACACACAGGCCCTCTTTTGGCCCAGTATTATTGTATACACACATTATTATATATAAGTGTGTGTGTGTGTCCAACGATGATCGAATGAGCAATAAATCTGAACATGAATTATGATGATTGTTCTTTCTTTGTGCAATAATCAAAGATATGTTTGACGTAAAACAAGAATTAGATTACAAAGATTACAATCGAACCATGAGAAATCATGAGCCTCCTTGAAGAGGCCTTGACGGTCTTGGATGGGCCGAACTTATTTGTCAATAAATACTAAATCGACTAATTCCACCCTCTTACATATAAATTAGTATTGGCACTGTGCGTATAAAAATAACTGTTAAAATACATATAAAAGCTATTATTTATATTATTAAATAATAATAACAAAATAGATAGTAAAATAATAATATTATTTTCACCTTTTTATGAGTTTTCAATCACTTTAAAAAATAATTGTTATTCTTTCAGCAACGAAAGAAGAAGTAAAATATCAAATAGTGGAAATAGTCTCTTTCAAATAGTAATAATTGTTATGTGTTAAGATTTTATTAATAAAGCTCACCAAGAAGAGTATAAAAGGTTTAACATATAATAAAAAATAAAATAAGAGACAAATAGATATGTATATACATATATATATATATATATATATATATATATATATATGTATATGACTTATAATGAAATAAAAGTATAAAGATTAGGTTCGTTAAATTATGAATATTGAACATGCCTAGAGTATATGAAAGAAGAAATTTAAAATTAAGAGATGTAAATGAGACAGAGAGAGAGAGAGAGCAATTTGCTTACATAATAACAAGAATCCTAGTCATAGTACTACATTACAATTTGCTTAAATAATAACAAGAAACTACCGTAATTTAAGCATTTACTTTGAATAACAAGAAAATGCAAAAAAAAAAGGCCCGGGCCCGGCCCTAGATATTGGGCCTAGGACTTGGACTGGGTCCAGATTTCCCCTTCATCTGGCTCAGCCCGGCCAGGTTTGCAGCCCCACTGGCCTGGCCCGGCCCGGTTTCACTGCAGACCCTGGGCCGGCCCAAACCCGGCCCATTGACATCTCTAATCTTACTAAGGGTGGAAGCCAGGCATAGGCAACAAGCATCTTACTAACGGGAGAACGAGCAATCTATCTCGCATCTTACTAATGGGTGGAAGCCAGACATTTCTTTGGCACATTTTGTATGCATGGGCTTTTTTCTTCTAATAGAACGATTGTTTGATATTTGGCCTTTGAAAAAGTATTACTTTGAAAGTAACGGTTCGTTTGGAACCAATTCTTTTAAGATTTAAATTTCAGATTTAGAATTGGATTTGGAATTCAATTTATTTTTTTTGTTTGGAATGAAAGGAAGTTCAAATCACGGAATTCCAATTTTCTGTTTGGAGAACAAAGAAAATAGAAAAGTAATCAAATTTTAAATAATTATATCCTTGACTTACGATAAAAAATAAATTACGATAAGTGGTTTTAAGTACGCTAGTGCCACTACATGGTGGTGATGGCAGCAGCACTGCACGGGATAGCAAAATTGACAGTGGAAGTGGTGGGGTGATCAAGTGATGATAATGATGGTAGTGGTGGTATTGAGGTGTAACTGGTGATCGTCAACTAACGCCAATAGTGATGTCGGTGGCAGTAGTGCTGGTGGTGGCGGAAGTAGTGGTGGTGACAGAAGTGTTGGCGGCAGTGGTGACAGTGGTGATGGTGGTGGTGACAGTAGTGGTGGCGACGATGGTGGTGGTGGCTGTGGTGATAGTTGTGGAAGTACTGGCGGCGGTGGTGATGGTGGCAAAGGTGGTAGTTGTGGCAGTATTAGCCGTGGTGGTAGTGGCGGTGCCTATAGTGGTAGTGGTGGGAGATGCAATGGCGGTGGTGGTGAAAGTAGTGGTGAAGGTGGCAATAGTTGTGGCAGCGGTGATGGTGGTGACAGTGGTAGTTCTGGCATTACTGACGGTGTTGACGGTGACGATAGTGGTGGTGATAGTTTTAGCAGTGGTTGTGGCGGCTGTGACAGTGGTAATGGTGGCGGCGTGGTGGTGGCAGTGGCGGTGGCAATGACAATGGTGGTGCCGACAGCAGTGGTGGTGGTGGCAGTAGTGTTAGCGACGGTTGTGACGACAACGACAGTAGTAATGGTGGCGACAGTAGTGGTGACGACAGTAGTGGTGGTGGTGGCGACAGTAATGATGGCTGTGGTGGTGACAGTAATGATGGTAGCAGTGTTGCAGGTGGTGGTGGCAGTAATGTTGTCGGTGGTGGTAGTAAAAGTGGTGTGATGGTAGCGGCAATGAAGATGGTGGTAGTTGGTTTATTGTTGAAGAGATCCAGAAAAAATGGTAAGATAGGTAAATAATTACTTTTAATTCAAGTAAATCGAAATTCCGTGAAATCCGACCATTTTTCATCGGATTTCATACTATGAAAACAAATCCAGTCAAATCCCATGAAATTCAATTCCAAATCCTTTTCTTAATGTTTCAAACAACAAAATTTGAGGATTTGAAATGAAATTTCATCAATTCCATGATTCTAAACTTACTCTAAGAAATTTCAACGCCGAACAAAACTTAGCGACGAAATGAAAAGTAATAATTTACCTGTAAAAGAGACCATAACCTTTTTTTTTAATTCAAGAACTTAGATTTTACACTACAAGGCGAGGGTGCAACTTAAGCTGGCAATCTGGGTCAATTTGTAAAAATATAAGCATGTATAAAGACCATGGTAAATACGGACATAAAATTTTGAGCCCGTACAAAGATATGGGCCGGGCATGAGCAAAGGGTTTTAAAAGCCCGCCGAACCCGTGAAAAATTATGCCCATCTAACTTATATACACATATATATATATATATTATGTGTAAAATATATTTTATTTTAGTCTTTAAAATCCTTTAAACATACGGATTTGGAGACGTTTGAAGACTTATTTTTCTCCCTTTTGTTTCTTCTTATAGGATTAGACATCGTACGATTGTTTTGAGACTTTTGTCCTTTTCTTTTATTTTGTCTTAAAACTTTGTTTTATGCTTACATTTAATCTATTTTGAGACTTCACTATCTTTTTTTTTATCATCACTAATTAGTAGGTTTGGATGATAATTGATATGCATAAAAATTAAATAAACAAAAGTTGTCAAGTATACTTGAATGGTAATTGATATGCTTGAAAATTAAGTAAATAAAAATGAATTTGTAACTACGGACAATCCGTGGGTAGCATGTGCCCACCAAAACCTTCATGCGCTGAGCATGGACAGATATGATTTGATCCGTACATGGATTGGATTGGACATTCACACAAATTTTTTAGAGTGAGCTGCGGCCTATCCAGCCTGTCCGAGTTGTAACCCTACCCTCCTAAAAAGAACTCATCAATACATACCCCCATAATCAGCACAAGAGATAGTTCAATTGCATGGCGGGCAAAAATGTCGTAGCATGTACATGTCTGCATAGGCTTTTGGACTTATCTTGTCAACAACAAAATTAGCCTCACGTTAACAAAATATAGATATTTAATGTGAGGACACTACTTGATTGGCAGTCCGAAGGTGGACTAGCCATCATTGAAACTTGGGCAAAAAGATAGAGTTAGTAGTGAGTACCTTCAATAACAACATTAAGGAGTAGTAATCTAAAACACAGTGACTAATGTCTAACAGTTGGGCGACCGCAGGGTTATCGGTCAACACTTCATCCAGTCATCCACATTAAATGGTTCCAAAAGATCTGAAGGACAGTAGTGACGAAAAACAATCAACTTTTCATACTAGGCAACGTATGGCCACTTTTACTCGGTTTGGCAGATCCACCGAGATGTGGAGTGACCCGGTAATTTCACAAAATCAAAACAAACACAGCAGTCCATACACACCCGACTTAAGTATCCACTGCAAACACGCCACTAAGAACCAGGCGGTGGCACCGCCGCAATCCACCTCAAAGCCATCACCCAAATGACCAAAAACACCCCCACGCAACTTTCGAAACTATGCAAAACTCATTTTTAAAAGGGCCGTGCGCGGCGAGGCCCCAATCATTTCCGCCGCCCGCTTCTTCACTCAGTGCACCCAAAAAGCTAAAAAACACAAGCACTACTACCGCCAGGCCGATGCCTTGCTCCTCAGTCGTGAAATCCAGCGAGGACGATGGGGCGTTGCGCAATTTCAAGCTGAACGAGTCCTCTTTCCTGGCCTCGCTGATGCCGAAGAAGGAGATTGCCGCCGACAAGTTCGTCGAGGCCCATCCCGAATTCGACGGCCGCGGCGTCGTTATCGCTATCTTCGGTACGCTCTTTGCGCTGACGCGTTTGACTCCTATCATTGTTTGGCAGCGGCGGAAAGAATAGACTGGTGATATAGTTGGTTTCATAATTGAACTTAAACCGAGTGCAATTTTTCTTACTGTAAATTTGATTTATGTTTCGGTTTTCTGAGTGTGATGCAATTAGATCGTTTGATGTGCTGGTTTCGTAATTTTCCCGGTGATTTGTGGTAACTTCTGCTATAGTACGGAATAAATAGAGAGTTAATAGATTGGACTTTTTTTTGGATGCTTTCACTCTTTGATCCAGATCACTGTTTGGTTACCAAGAAAATCTAGGGGGAAAAAAAAGAAAAACTGAAAACACTGGAAAGAGTAGACTGAAGCTATAGCTAGGTCTGTAATAACACTCAGTTTGAAGATATGATGCACTATGGTGCATTTTTTTTTAATCTAAGTAATGCTGCTTACTGTGTATTAACTAATGTTGCAGTTTCCTCAATGTAATGCAATGAGATGGTTTGTTGTGCTATTTTGTGATTTTGCCAGTGATTTGTGGTTAGCGTTGCAATAACATGGGAGTAAGAGAGTGTGTTAGAGTTGATTTGATTAAAATTACATGCAGACATGTATCTATACAATATCCTTGGCTTCTGGTTTGATGCTTTGACTCCTTCATAATGATCACTGTTAGGTTACCAAGCCAATATGGGAAAAGACAAGAAAAACAGAAAGAGGTAAAAACAGTAGACTGAAAGTATATTTAGGTATATTGCTGTAGTTAATTTGAAAATGTGCTTTAACTAGATGCAATTTTCCTTAATTTCGTGCTGCTTAGTCTAATGATGATTAATGTTGCAGTTTTGTCATGCAATTTGATGGTTTGATGTGCTATTTTTGTAAATTTGACGGTGATTCTTCGTTAGTTTTGGCAAAGTATGGAATGACAGAGAGATGGAATGGGAAAGTGGATTTGGTTTTAGAGGATATGCACCCGTGTATCTATGCATTTCCTTGGCTTCTGGTTTGATGCGTTACTTGATGCAGTATTAGAGGAGCGTATGTAATCGAAAGAGTCGAAAGAGTAGATTATAAGTTTCAAGGTTTAGTGGGGTGAAATGATGCACATATATTAAGGGGTTTACCACGTGCCAAGTTTAAATAATCATTATGCAGACTCAAAAGACAAAAATTACAAGGAAAAGGAGAACGTGTCTATGCATTGATGCTCACTGGCAAGCACAATAAATGTGGTGTTGGGCTTCCAGACATATATATTTTCCTTGGCTTTCTTCTGCTTTGATCTCCAACCGATGTTCTAACAGAGGAATGTAGTACAACTGAGTTAATGCGTTTAGAATTGAAGAGTATGAATTACTATGTCTATTGGGGGTCATAGTGCCTTTTCATGTTAAAAGCTCAAACAAATACATGTCCTGAGGCGCGTCACCCCTGCCAATTACCCAAACAAAACAAAAGAGAAGGAAAAAAAGAAAGAAAACTCGGGGAGACAATGAGGAGAATTCGTCAAGGCATACAATGAGGAGAATGCGTCAAGGCATTCACGCTTCCCATAAAGAAAATCGATTCATCTCAGCCTTCAAGCCATTCTAGTTCATCTTCATAATTAGACAGGATTTATGGTTTTGTTTTCAAGAGTACGAGAAAATGTTCGTTTATAAATGCCACGTAGTTTTATGTAGATAATTTTACTGGACAGGATTACTTGTAAGTCCACATCTAACTGAATGGAGGGAATATAAGTTAGCATAGGGTTGATTGCACGGTGGTGGTGTTGGGAACTTTTGAAGACAACAATTTTAATTGCTTTTCTGCTGATCAAAGCGGAATTTGAGTGACTAATGTGTCTATTGCTTGTTATTCAGATTCTGGCGTTGATCCGGCTGCCGCAGGACTACAAGTGACATCGGATGGGAAGCCAAAAATTCTAGACGTGCTCGATTGGTACTCACTAACTCTTCATGAAGCACAGAACTGTTGTCTTTCTTAACTTTTCTAAGTAACTAGTTGGAAGGCTTTCCATTTTCAGTACTGGTAGTGGAGATATTGATACCTCAACTGTGGTGAAGGCTGATGCAGATGGTTCTATTCGTGGAGCCTCAGGTGCATCCTTAACACGTTGATTCAATAAGCTTCGTGGATTAATGTTTTTCATAACTTCCAGAGATTTGTGCTTTAGGTTTTGTTTTATTTTTTGTAATTTCATGAAACTGCTTTGTCTGGCATTACTAATGCGCAAGAGACAAGCTAGCCTGCATATAAAGAAAGTGACTTCCTTATGCTGCTATAATCTGTTAATCATGATTTTATTTTCCCTTTTTAATCCAGGAGCATCCCTGGTGGTAAATTCCTCATGGAATAACCCTTCTGGGGAGTGGCGTGTGGGTTATAAGTTGGTGTATGAGCTTTTTACAAACACATTGACTTCTCGTTTGAAGGTGAGCGTTGTATTCATTACAGATACATGGACAGTTTCTTATTTACTCTCTTTGATTCCGCTTTTCTGATTTCTTGAGACAGAAAGAAAGAAGGAAAAGGTGGGATGAGAAAAATCAGGAAGCAATAGTGGAGGCTGTAAAGCATCTTGCTGACTTCGACAAGGTTGTAATCACGCTGCTTGTTCTCTATTTGTTTTGACTTTTGGTACTGAATGCACGGATGTCCCTTCTGCAATTACCTATTTTGTGGGGCATGTGCTGTTAATTTGGTTCCTGCATTAGTGATATGAACTTCCTGTTCCCAGAAACACAGTACAGTCGAGGATGCAAACTTGAAAAGGACTCGAGAAGACCTACAGAATAAAGTCGATTTTCTCAAGAAGCAAGCAGACGTCAGTGCCATTTGTCTTGGATTACTTCCCGTTTGTTTTCTCCCTTGAGAGTTTTATGTTGTTTCTTATGAGTAATCACATCTACATGTTTTAGAGCTACGATGACAAGGGGCCTGTTATTGATGCTGTTGTATGGCATGATGGGAAGTTATGGAGGGTTGCTCTTGATACACAGAGTCTAGAGGATGACCCAGAGTGTGGAAAACTTGTTAATTTCACTCCCTTAACTAATTTCAGGTAAATATGTTCTGGCAATCATATGTACATAGTTGAAGAGTTTTCAACTTTCAGAGGTGGTACGGTGGTGGTGTGATGTTGGAAGGAATATGACGAGGCTTATCTTTCCTGCTAGTGTGGCAGTACTGTTTCTTCATTATTTTTTAGGTGGAGGGGGTGGGGTTTTCTCAGGAAGTTTGTTGAACATATTTGCATGAAGTCTGAAGTTATAGCTGCTTGTTGGTTGAGGACAATATAATGGGTACTGAAAACTGCCATTGCAAGATGCAATCTTAAGCCCAAGGGATAATCAGACACGGAGGGGCACAGATGCTCCTCTTTTTAGTACATCCCTTTATGCCATCTGCAGGGAATTTTTTTAGGTATTACTTTTGGGGGAATGCATGATGTTATGGGGTTTGCAAACCCTCGCTGTAATAATAGTTGGAAAAAAAAAAACTCTGATCTTTTCATATTTTCTTTGGCTTGGGTATGTTTCTCAACAAGTTGTGATGCTGTTTTGTGTTTGAACTTACCTTAGACTTTATGCCAAGATGCAACCAGCTGGTAATGCACAAAAGAGACGACGTTTCGAGATCTCTAGTGATGATATCTATTACAGGATTTTTGTAACTTAACTTACAGGACTGAGCGCAAGTTTGGTATCTTCAGCAAATTGGATGCCTGTACATTTGTTGCCAATGTATATGATGAAGGGAAAATTTTAAGCATTGTAACTGATTGCTCTCCTCATGGAACTCATGTTGCTGGTATTGCAAGTGCTTTCCACCCTGAGGTAAGAAAACTTCCCTTGACTACCATAATCCGTGTAAATTTTTCTACTTTTCATATAATTAGAGAGTATAACCTTTTGAAGTTACGTGTCATCACATAGGAACCTCTTCTTAATGGAGTTGCACCCGGAGCACAGTTGATTTCATGTAAGATTGGAGACTCACGCTTAGGTTCAATGGAAACAGGAACAGGCTTGACACGTGCACTGATAGCTGTTGTGGAGGTACTTCTTGTCCATGGGACTAAGTTTACACACTAACAAACCCAAACTCAAGTGCACACACCCCGCACACGCACGCACATATATGGCTATATATATATACATGTAAATGCTCTCTCCATCTAGAAAAAGCCTGCCCTCCTTTCTAGTTAGGGATGTCTACAAATTAATGTTCACTTTGAAAAGTTAAGCATCTTTAATATTAGTTTTTTCGTGTATACCCCTTGATTTAAGTAATAGATACTATCATATGCTAGAATATTGGACCAAACATCATTTGTAGGGGTATAACCATGAAATTACTAATTGAAAGTTGTATCAATTGCGGATTTGCGGTCATGTGACTCTCCTAAAAGTGTGTGCTAAGTCAAAGTGGACAATTTTTCTGGATGGAGTTGTGTGCACACTAGGTTTAAGTATAATACTCTTGGGGTTTCAGTCTCAGACTCCAATTATGCAATCTATACAACCTTTAATTTTGTATAATCTACTCATGCCACAGACAGTCACTGGGTCACACAGGAGGGATATGATTGCTGATGTTTACTCACTAGAATCGTTTACAAATTATTAACGGCTTTTGTGAAAATTATACACCCTTCAATTCTGTCACTTTTCCACAAAAATATGTTGAGGGCTATGCCCACTTTGCTGCATTTTGCTTTTGGTTCTTTGGAAGACTCTTAACAGTTTTGACGGCGATAAGACAGCTGAATAAGCATTAAAATCATCAGAAAGTAGTCACGGTGATAAGTAGCTCGTCCAAGCTTCATTACAAAAACATGAGATTGGAGTTAAAAATATACTGCTTGGCATACCAGACAAGTATTATTGACAGGATATAAGTCATCATGTTTGCATCTATGCTGCTTATTGACGTGAAAGCTATTCTTTTGAGGTTTTTGGTAATTTTTTCTTGAGTTTGACGCGTAATTCTATCCATCAATATTGTACGTGCAAGATCTCACTTTCCTTTCCTTTGCATTTCTTTTATTTTATTAGGATGTTAAGGGTTGAATCTTGTGACAAATTTTTACTATTCCTCATGTTCTGGCAAGCGCTGATGTCAATTTTGTGTATTTCTTGCAGCACAAATGTGACCTCATCAACATGAGTTATGGAGAACCTACATTGTTGCCAGACTATGGGCGCTTTGTTGACCTTGTTGATGAGGTAACTATTCTAGACCTTGCAACTTCGGCTTGCTGAGATTGCTACCCTGCCTTTTCTGCACTCTCAACTCTATATACAACTCCATTGAATGATTAGGTGGTCAACAAATACCGTGTAATATTTGTTAGTAGCGCTGGAAACAATGGGCCAGCATTGAGCACTGTGGGTGCACCTGGTGGCACCACTTCAAGCATAATAGGAGTTGGTGCATATGTGTCTCCTGCTATGGCTGCTGGAGCTCATTGTGTAGTTGAACCTCCTTCAGAAGGGCTTGAATATACCTGGTATACTAAATTTTTGAAACTTCAAATGCTCCATTACCGATTGAGTCACATATAATTAACTGGAAGATTTTTCAGGTCTAGCCGAGGGCCAACAGTTGATGGGGATCTTGGTGTCTGTCTAAGTGCTCCTGGTGGGGCTGTGGCTCCTGTCCCTCCATGGACTCTTCAACGGCGCATGCTTATGAATGGCACGTCAATGTCATCTCCATCTGCTTGTGGGGGAATTGCTTTGCTTGTTAGTGCAATGAAGGTTAGTGCAAAATGCTGTTTTTTGCCTCCCCTCCTAATGTCATAGATAAAGCTACTAAGCATATGTACCATTGTATGTGCAGGGTGAAGGTATTTCCGTGAGTCCATATAGTGTACAGAAAGCTTTTGAGAATACATGCATTCCTGTGGGTGGTTTGCCAGAAGATAAACTATCCACTGGACAGGGGCTTATGCAAGTTGACAGGTGAGGTTTACTGATGTCGCCTTTGTTTTTATGGTATGAGGAATTTATTCGACTTAATGTAATCCGAGCGTTTATCTTTATGATTGATTGCATTACAGGGCGCACGAATACATTCAGAAATTGCAAAATGTCCCTTCTGTGTGTTATAAGATAAAGATCAATCAAGCTGGCAAATCAAGTATGTTTACTCTCTCTTTTTTGTCCCCTTACTCTACTTGGCAACTTGCTCTTATTTGAAACTTAATTGTCCACTCATGGAAGAGAACTGGTTACATGTGATGAGGCGTCTCAATCAAACTTTGTTTTGGAATCTAATATGCAAGTATCATGGGCCTCTCTCTCTCTCTCTCTCTCACACACACACACACACACACACACACTGGTTTTGAGCCGACGCTGTAACAGAGATTCTGTAGATCAAGTCCTTAATTGCTCTCGGGTGCAGTTTAAGTGTGAATGAGTTTGAGTCATCTGTCACCCAAGGCTTCTGCACTGTCTAAATTTCCGAGTCTAATTTTTTTGTGTGCTCTGTGGCACTTTTTGCTGCAGCACCCACATCACGAGGCATCTACCTGAGGGAGGCTAGTCATTGCCGTCAATCTACTGAGGTGAGCAAACAGACCAATGTTTTCTGGTTTAACTGTTTGGTTTCATGAACATTCTTAAAGCCTAGTTAGTTGTATGAAATTGATATGCTGTCTTAATATACTCCCTAAGTTGCCAAAATTAGAAATAGTATACTTACCAGTGGTATGGTCAAGGGATAAGAATTCAGGGTCAGTATTCTATTTCCTTTATAAGTGAATTTTTGACAATTAGCTTATAATTGTAGACTCTGGATAAGAGTAGATTAAAAATGAAGAAAATCTGTTTTTAAAGAAGTAGGAGTGGTAATGCTGGCCTTGGTGGCTGTGGTACTGCCTACTAGAGGTTCACTCCTACAGTTTTCTCTAATTTTGGCTTCCAGAATTTGGCTTATAACACACTGTTGTATATTTACTTGGTGAGCGATTATGGGCATGATCATAGTTATCATGACCTGAGCGGACTGGCCAGTTGGACCGGTTCAACCGTAGACAGGTTGCTTTAACAGTCTGGTCGTTGATTTGAGTCAGAAGTTTGTTTGGAGTGGATGTGGCATTACCTGGACGAGTTGCACGGATTTTCCCATCAAACCAAACTGTTGGACCAATTAGCTAGCTCGGACGTGTGTACGCTATTAAAAAAAATTATACGAGTTCTGGCTTTGAGAATCAGACAAGCAATGTCCATGTTTTTGTACTAATGCTCCATCTTGTCCCACCGGAGCAGCCACACGACTATGTTAAGTAACAACAACACTAGTGTTGAGGTAAGTATCTTTGATTTGGCACTAGCTTTTCCTTGAACCACCGGTGGAAACAGTGAACCGTGATCACTGGTTTGAAGGCTGGTCAGGTGCTGATAACTATGGGCCTGATAAATCAGAAAACATGTTCTCAGTTGAGTAATACTCCTTTCATCATAGTGGATGAACTTGAAGCTGCTGTCTTTTTTCTGTTCTTTGAATTCAATGTTCCATCCGGATGGTTCTCATCTGTGAAACACCTCTGTTTATAAGGTCATCAATTAAGTTACCTGTTGTCAAATATGGAATTGATAGATCACATACTGACCATTTATTGAGTTTTAACTACTTATTTTAGGATTTTTATTCTTTGCATGCAGATGGGTAATTTTGGAAATGATAAAGGGTTATATTTTGTTGGGTATATAAGAGGAGGAAAACTGTTTCTTTCATGGTGCCTGTTACGTCTCATCATGCTCCGCGACCACATGGTTGCGTTCATTCAACAGTCTAGATCTTTTGTGAGGCAATCTTTATCATGTTCACGGGGTCAGTATGCTAGGGGTGATTATTTTTTTGTTTTCTTTTGGGTTGTTGCTTGTTGTCGCTTTTGTTTCTCCATTTGTCTTTTCATTTTCAGTTCTGCTTTTTCTTCTGGATGGAACTTTTCTACAATTGAAGCTTCACTTTGTTTCCTTTTCGGTCTAAAACTTCTCTTTGCAGTGCCAAAGACATCAACAGTACATTTTATATAAATGCCATTAAGAAAATAGCTACAATGTGATATGACTGTGTGGAGCTCAAGCACAAGGTTGACAAGCAGTTGTTGACTCAAAGAGAGACCTGAAGTTTTTGACTCCAAGAAGTACTTGAAAATCACTGTCAATGCATAAATGATTGCTTGGAATTCCAGGCAACAATCCTCTAATCATATGTATATTGATAGTTTTGTTGCCAACCGAAAGGATGCAAATGTCTAGTCATATTTATGTTTATAGTTCTGTTGCCAACCAAAAGGATGATGTTTATTGTGTAACTAATATAACTATTAAGACAATGTCTTGCAGAGGATGTCTATCCTTTATCTTTCTCAAGTATCATAGAATTGCTTATACACAATAAAATTGTAGATTGTAATGTTGACTGTAAGCTTTAGAATATTTACTGCTGCTAAACACTAGGACTAGAGATAGGCTTATTTTGGAAATACGCTTGCCACTCTGGCACTAGATTAAGCATTAGTAAACCTCGTAGTTTCCCTCCGCCTCGGGTTGTCATGCCACATTTTCTACAGCTTGACCTGTTGTTGTAAACAGTATGAGGTTAAAGAAATCAGAAGGAGGATGCCAATGGTTGCCTGTTGTTTAAGGAATGCAGCTTGCTATTTAGCCCGCGTCATTTAAAAGTGTGGCATCTGAGAGAAAAGAGTATTTCTAAGATGTTCATTTTTGTCCATGCAATTGATTGTTTTGTTTAGTGGCTAACACAATCTCTCCTACAGTGGACGGTGCAAGTCGAACCAAAGTTTCATGAAGACGCAGGCAATCTAGAACAATTGGTACCTTTTGAAGAGTGTATAGAGTTACATTCTAGTAAAAAGGAGGTGGTGAGAGCACCCGAGTATCTCCTTCTCACTCATAATGGTCGTAGCTTCAAGTTAGTAACATGTTCACTATCACATTTTATGTTTAATAATTCTTACACGTCTTATTTTTGCCTGTTCTGCTTTGTACCTCCCTCACCCTGCTGCTGCATGTCCTTTCCAGTTTTTCCGTGTTTTTTTCTGTTAAATTTATTTTTTGGCAGTGATATCCAAACGAGGTAGTACCTGTCTCTATCTTTTCTGAAAAGGAATCTTTTTCAAACATGAAGATGTTAACGAGGAGAATGCTAAGCAAACATTGCCTTAGTTCGTAGGGCGGTGCTAGAGCCTAGAGTAGTATTATATAACACCCTAGATGGTTAGGGTAGGTAGCTTGGTTATTTAGTAGTGGTCTATGGTATTCCATAAATCTGCCTGCAGGCGCCTGGGTTTCATGTTATCCATGCTATTTAGTCCATTACTCAATACAGTTAATAGCGAGACTGATGGCACTGGTTGGAGAAGAAATGATTCCTAAGTACATAATTGTTCCGTAGTTCTCGTGTTAAGATGTGCCTTTGTTTAATTTAGTCACTGTGGCCATTGTGTTGAGCCTATCTGGTGTTCCTACACCAGTAGATTACTAGATTAATGAAGGGAGGTTTATGACTTGCAGTTAGCAGGGTTTAATTTAGTTTGGCCCTCACCTTCTACTCTGTGATTATTACGGTGCAACCTTGTCAGTTGTGTAGATCTTTTGTTATTGCTATAATATGTTTGTCTTTAGTAGGGGATTTAAGCTGTTTAACTTACCAAGAAAACGAAAAACAAAAAGAAAAGAAGAAGAGCTTTTTTTCTTCCTGCGGTATGTGATTGTAACATTTTTGTTCTCTATCCTTTATTCTTCAGTGTAGTTGTGGATCCTAGCAACCTCAGTGATGGCTTACATTATTTTGAGGTCTACGGGATAGACTGCAAAGCACCATGGCGTGGTCCTCTTTTCAGAATTCCTGTAACTATAACAAAGCCAAAAGCTGTACTTAATCGTCCTCCGCTAGTTTCATTTTCTGGGATGTCCTTCCTGCCAGGTAATTAACATGGCGTTGATGATAAGGAAAGATGAATTCCAGTATCAATAATGCATGTCTGTATATTTTCTGGATTCACTGTTACTTTTACCAACAGAAGGGGCTTTTATGGAACTTGATTTATCAGACGAACTTTTGGACTACCTCGAAATCATCTAATGACTACAACTTTATTAAGGCGTTCAACTCCCTATTCGGACTTTTCTTATTAGTAACATAATAAAACTAGTACTTTAAGTTCTGTTCTGTCTTTGGATAGTTTAGTCACTTGCTAGTAGCTAACTTCTTTTGCTTTGTATTACTGCTGCTGGAAAGCACATTAATCTGCATTGTGAGGGATATATGGCATTCTTCATCGTTCTTCTGGGTTTTTCTGCTTGAATAGGCCATATTGAACGGAAATACATTGAGGTACCATTTGGTGCGACTTGGGTTGAAGCCACAATGCGGTCATCAGGTTTTGACACCGCTAGAAGATTCATGATCGACGCTGTTCAGGTACAACTTGCACCAGGAGCTAGATTCACGTTGTTACGTCATGTTTTGACATGCTTTCGACTTGCAGATTTCTCCATTGCAAAGGCCTATGAAGTGGGAAAATGTGGTTACATTCTCATCTCCTTCTGCCAAGAGGTTTGCCTTTCAAGTCGAGGCTGGCAGGACAATGGAATTAGCAATAGCTCAATTCTGGTCTAGTGGCATCGGAAGTCATGAAACCACTATTGTAGATGTTGAGGTAAACTTTTCCCCTTTATTTCAACTTTATGGGTTTTTCTCGATTCTGAAATCAGTGGCTCAAGAATTCACCAACATTTTCATGAGTGTTTTTTACCTTGGCCCTATTCTTTTTCTTTTGAGATAAGTTTGTATTTAATTTGATGTTCAATTCTCTCTAATATTTTCAAAATTTTGGTCACCTTGTGCTATTCCTTATTGCACCATTTGCTACTTTAAAAGGTGCACATGCTTAAATGGGGGTTTGAATGACTGTTTTACTGGGGCCAGAAGGGAAAGGTTCTGTTGAAGTTGGTGGATTGTTGGAACTGTAATGGCCCTCGTCCAGGCAAAGGGGGTTTTTGAGCTGCCAACTTAATTTAACTGACCAAGTTAGAGACTTGAACTTCACATTTAGTCTTGGGAAGTTCGAGAAAGTTCAAAGAGAGAAAAGATTACGTTTTCCAAGGCATTGCCTGGATGCTATGCACTTCGTTAGGTTAATTACGTTATTTGGCATATTGCATCACCTGTAGACTAAGAGAAGAGCTGAATCCGGCATTGAGAAATTTTGGATTTTCGTTTCATTATTTTCACCTGAAAATAAATTTCACTAAAACTTTATTGGATACAATGTCACATATGCCTTCATTAAATCTTGCATGCAAAAACTGTTGGCTATTTAACTTATCAATAAGTAAAATAATAAAAGATTAGTGTTGAAGTAGCATGGACATGGACGCGGCGTCCGTCACCATCACCGACACCGATGGGGACACCGAACATGGCAATTTCCAGGAAAACAAATTTTGGATACTACGGGACACCACTAATGTCTTTATATGTATTTTTTATGGGCATGTTTATATAATTTCTAAGCACATTCCGCCCTCATAAAATAGTACGACACCAACTAATAAACCACAAATAAAAGTCATGCTTGAAGTCAAGTTACTGAACATGGAAAATAAGGTAGTGTAAGATCCCAAAAACAAGCCAAAAGGAAAACAGAACTGTTGCATTAGAGGGGGAGTGGGGCATCTCACCAGTTGCCTTCTCTGGAGTTTGGTATCCTCTATTTCTCTTTCCTTCTTATTTTAGTTCTTGTTTCTGCTTCTTCACTTCTTGCTTGCTTATTTCTTTCCTCTGCCTCTGTTTTCTGTCCACTGCATATTTGTCCCTGTTTCTTCTTGCTTATTTGGACCTCACTCTTTTTTGGGTTTTTGCTGATTCTTTCTTAACGTTTCTGTAGTGAATGTTTTTATCTTAGTTTTCAATGGATAGATTGCGCGCGCGTGTGTTAACCCATACAGTGTCTAAAACTTAATATTTAAAAATCGCTTGTCCAGTATTTTCTAGTTGTTGGTGTTGGACACGGTGTCCTTGACTATGTCCACGTTACTTAGCTGTTCCCTACAGCTGACGGTACCTATTTCCATTTACTGGCAGATTATTAGTGGTCGATGCAATTTTATATGTAACAAATACAATGTTTCCCAGACATATTTTAGAATAAAAATAGGAGGCCTTATCTCTGTCTGTATTTGACATAAACATTTAGATTGCTTTCCATGGGATTAGCATCAACAAGGAAGAAGTGGTACTTGATGGAAGTGAAGCACCTGTCAGAATTGATGCCCAAGCTCTTCTATCTTCTGAGAAACTTGTTCCAGCTGCAATTTTGAACAAGGTGAAATAGTTTCCCGAGATTTATATAATCATCTGTTACTTTATCATGATTTTTGGTTTAGTGGAGTTAATGCCAGTGTAGTTTTCATGTCTTCGTGGTTCATTGTGTAGATAAGAATCCCATATCGACCTATTGATGCTAAAATGAGCGCTCTTTCAGCAGACAGGGACAAATTACCATCAGGGAAACGGACACTAGCATTGACATTAACGTAGGTTCTGGTTTTACTCGTGTTTCTTTCCTGCTTTCTTTAAATTTTAAATGCATTTAATATATGTACATTCACTTTTGTTCTACTGGTGTTGCAGCTACAAGTTCAAATTGGACGATGGAGCTGAAATAAAACCTCAGATACCTTTGCTTAACAATCGCATCTATGATAACAAATTTGAGTCTCAATTTTATATGATTTCAGATTCAAACAAGGTATATGATCTACTGTTTCTGCGTAATTCGTACTTCCTCCCACTTTTTTTAAGACCATGATAAATTTATACGTTTCCACAGGCCCCTATCTTTTTCTTTAGAGCCTTGTAGCCCCTGTCCAAACATATTAATTCTAAACAGGAAAATATTGAGTAGTCCAATTACTGAAGCCATAGGTTTCTCGATGAGTGAACGCTTTTAAATTCAAATTAGTATGTATAACGTATTGGCTTGCATATATCAGAAATTGTATGGTGATTAGTTTATTTGTTCTGGGCTTTCATTTTTTTCATTTCCTTCTTCTAAATGTTTTTTCCCTATCAAATGAAGCGTGTATATGCAATGGGTGATGTCTATCCAAATTCTACAAAGCTTTCAAAGGGTGAATACAATTTGCAACTATATCTGAGGTTAGGCTTCTTCTCTGAAGTTAGTGAGTAGCATGCACAAACGCTCACCTCTCAAGTCTTCGACTCTGTATTCTTGTGCTTGTACAAT
Source organism: Escallonia herrerae (assembly GCA_033070095.1). Lineage (NCBI taxonomy): Eukaryota > Viridiplantae > Streptophyta > Magnoliopsida > Escalloniales > Escalloniaceae > Escallonia > Escallonia herrerae. The sequence continues at coordinate 220,519 of JAVXUP010000990.1, read as the reverse complement.
ATAGCGTTGTCTACATTGCAAACTCAACCGGATTACATTTTTTAAAAGATTCTGTTTCTTGGAACTATCATTTAGCTTGTGCGATTGGGCTCCAGGAGCTTACTTATATTAGGGCCAAGCTAAATTTATTAGATGAAGGCTCCTTGGAGGAATATGAAATACAAATATACTTGTACATCTCTGTGCATATTTATATGTGATAGCAATTGAATCATCTGTAGCTGGTGATGTTTACATTCTGACCTATTATGGTTATCATTATAATTCAGGCATGACAATGTGCAGTACTTAGAGAAACTGAAGCAATTAGTGTTGTTCATTGAAAGAAAATTGGAGGAGAAGGTAGTTGATCTATACAATCTTGTTCCATTACTTGATGAAAATTTTCATGTTATAACTATTATCATACAAATACAAGTACTAGATGATATTATCTTTTTGTCGAGCATATGCCGTTTCTTCTCTTTTCTGTTTGATTATAATGTGTATCAAGCGTCTGTCCAAGGTGCTTTCAGACATATTCTTGAAATTTATGTATCCTTAACCTGCTTCAAGCAAGTTGAAGCTACTTATATAGTATCTCACGAGGACATGCATCACAATTAATTGGATACTGCGCAATCTCAATATGATTACTTTTATCTCTGGTACAAAAAAACAGTTAATTTGATTATAAAATAGTTAGTGTAAAAAAATTGCATGGTCTTCATTTATTGTTTTCTTGTTACGCAAAATATTCTAGTAGATGAGCCTGCAAATTTTTTACTTTGTGGTGTGTGTGGATATGCAATTGATCCAAAATTTATTTATTCTATTCCCAGTCATCTTATCTCAAAATCTATATCTCACATAATTTCGAGGATGTAATGTGAAGTTAAATATAGGCTGTTCTAAAAGATGATAAAATGTTGGTATCATTTGTTTCGAGAGAATGCTTTTCAGGGTGCTAAGGTTATGCGTAATATGGTATTTTATTATGTTAGTGCAGATGTGTTTCTTTCTAATAATTTTTATTATAATTTCTTAATACAGGAAGTGATCCGATTGAGCTTTTATAGCCAACCAGATGGTCCGATAATGGGTAATAGTAGCTTCAAAACCTCACTTTTAGTTCCTGGGTATGTGCTTTCCCTTGTATTTTACTTTGTGGTTGCAAATGTTGCATGTCATGTATTGATTTCCCTATGTTCTATTTGGAAGAGAAAAAGAAGCATTTTATGTGGGACCTCCAACCAAAGACAAGCTCCCTAAGGTTTTATATTATTACATCCATTTTTTTCTCTTTCTTTTCAATGATTGGTACCGGGTGCCCCGAGAGGAAGGGGGGGGGGGGATGAGTTATTAAATCGGATGTCTTATGGTGCTTATTGAACTGCAGAACTCACCTGAAGGATCTCTGCTGCTTGGGGCAATTTCATATGGAAAGGTGTCATTTGGGGCTCAGGAAGAGGGGAAAAATCCAGAAAAGAACACTGTATCTTATCAGATATTGTATCAAGTCCCACCAACTAAGGTGATAAATAGGTGGCCTTTTAGTTCCCGCTGGAGTTGTCTTCTTCGATGCATTAAGACTTTACTGCATTTTTCTTCGAGGCTGTTTGATCAAACTCGTCCTTGCTCAAATTCTGCATTTTATATCTTTGACAGCTTGATGAGGACAAAGGAAAAGCTTCTGCTACACCTTGCACAAAAAGTGTTTCTGAACGTTTAGAAGAAGAGGTACTGAGGAAGCTGAGAACAATGTTCTTTCCATAACTGTGTTCTAGTTTTGCTTTGCTTCTTACCAAAAGTAGTTGGCATATATTTCATACGTCTAGACTCCGTATGTTATACGTCTAAAGCAGTGGCTGTTCTCTAATATATATTGGAGAGAAAAATGTGGACTTCATGAAGATGTCTTTTGTCGCTTCGTTGCAGGAAACTCCTAATAAGGTGACGTTTCTCTCTCGGAAACTCGCTTTTGCGATCCTAAGTTAGGAGCTCCATGTGATCTCGTCCCAAGCTATTATAGAAACTCGATCTCGTTAGCTGGATAGAGATGCATGGAACAAGTGAGAGAATACCTGAAAATCTAGCCTTTTTCAACTCAATTCCCTGTTTCTCTCCTCCTTCAAGTCCTTAAAGCCTCCTTGTCTGTTGTTCCTGGCTATGTAAACTATACTAAACAAATGATAATACTCTTTACGTATTTATTTATTCAAGCCGCTCCCAACCTCAGATTCTTCTTGGTGCTTATGCTCCCCGGCCCCCGTTCCCGCCCCCGCCTCCGCTCCCGCTTTGTGCAACTAAGCTTTTGAGTTAGCTGTTGTCTCAACTTATCTCTCTGTAAAATCTAATGATTGGCAATCTATTTTACTATTTTAGTATGCGTGATAGTGGCGAAGGACCGAAAGGCAAGTAACTGGCTGATGACACCTTCTAGTAATATTCTCTGGTTTCCTTCGTTCTGAGTCTTTTGACCCGAGGAATTTGGGTATCTTCAGTGCTGTATAAATTGTTTTGAGTAATTCCTTTCCTTTCTTTTCCACACAGATTCTATCAAACCAATAGGGGAAATATATCTCCTTTTATATCCTCTGCCAGTCTCTCCTAGGTTTAGAAACTTCTAAATAATGCCCTCATTTCTACTTTAGTTCGGATGTGCTACACAGACACTAAGAGAATTCTAGAAAGGAAATAGTAGTGCTACTTGCTTTATAGATTTCAAATCTCGTCCTCTTGTATGTTCTTGGGGAGGACATTTCAATATTACAGTTATAAACTTCTGATATTAGTGGGACCTCGGCATGAATATTATGTTATTCAGCAACTACTTCGCAGATGATGACTATGTTAGTATTTCATTCTTAAGTTGCACAAGGAGGCCTCCCAATTTGCAACTATGCAATCACGTCCTGCTTGTCAAACTAATTCCTTCCAAGTTGCTTAAGTCATTGGAACTTGTCTTTCCACCTGAGTTTGTGGTACCAGTTTGTTGTATGATTTTATACCTAATTGACTCCCCACTCCTGGAAACCGTTCTAAAAAGTAAGAGAACTCTGTAATGCACAAGTCTCTGGTTTTCTTCAAAGTCATTTTTGGGCAATTGGACTTTCCTTGTCTTTTGATTTCTAGTTTTCTGTTTCCAAACGGATATTAGTTTTTTTATACTTCACCTGCAGTTGCTTATATACTCATATTAGAATAGAAAGAAAAAGAATACGGATGGACCTGTCTATTTTATCATTCATCTGTTAGGATACTGATGTTTCTATTACATATTCCCTTGTCTGGTCAATTAGGTGCGGGCTGCTAAGATTAAGGTGTTTGCGACCCTAAAACAAGGCACCGAGGAGGAACGCGCAGAATGCGAAAAGTTGTCCATCTCACTCAAGGTCAGGTGTTATTCTGCTATCATATTTTGAGTTAAGGATCGAGTTTATGGTGTGATATTCTGCTCTTCACAGTTATGAATCTTTCATTTCTGGCTTAATTGACTTAGCTATGCCTTTCATCTTCTCCTTGTTGGGATGCTTTCGTTGATACCTCTTCCACATGAAATCAACATCTCAACCATTTACCATTGTCTATTGCTCTTGTTAACTATTTATCATCTTCACACCTTCATCGTATGTTATACATTTTAAGTGAAGATCACTAATTGTCCAATATTGAATGCCACAGAACTAGCTGGCCATATAGCTGTGTTATAGAAGTTTCTTTTCAACTTGGTTGAGGCACTTCCCAAAATGTTATGCATTCTTAAACACATACCATATGTGGTCCTTTGTTCTTTTTAACATTTTGATTTGATTCATTCTCTTCGTGATTTTCTCATAACATATCCAAGGACAAGTTTTTCATCCCTTTGTAAGCTTGTCCTCCTAATAGGTCATTGGTCGTTCTATTTTGTTGGAAAGAGGAATCATGTGCATTAGTTTCTTGATTCTAGTTGGCTACCCACCCTTTTTTTGTGTAACAGTCTTCAATTTGTTAAGACTTTCATTCTCAAAGACTCAATTTTTTTGCTATTTCTTGTAGCATGTATTGATGTATTCTGACAGGTAATTTATGTGGACTAAACTATTGCCATACACATCATACAATGTTAGCGGTCAGTTCATTGCTAAATGATGTATCTTTCATCTGTTTCTGCAGTCAGAATACCCAAATTACACCCCATTGCTTGCTAAAATATTGGAGAGTTTGTTATCCCAGGACTTGGAAGATAAGATTCTCCATAATAAAGAGGTAATTTGTGATGCAAATACATAGGTTACGCAAATCTGAGTTGTGCCTACTTTGATAGTTGATTGACAATACTATTTATATACTTCCACATGATAGACCCTGGCATTGTGGTCCAATATAATTGACTCCATAATTCACTGAGCAGCCACAATTCAAAGCGTGCGCATATTTTCCTGTAACATTCCTCATTCTGCAACAAAAAGAAAGGAAAATTATATAGAAGAACGATATTTAACCACTTCTAATTCGCCTAGGATGGGTTACCCTAAACAGAATTGGTTACTAAACTAGTTTGCTGATACTGCTTCAATGCATTTACTGCTAAAAATTTCTGTCACACTAATAATTGGCAAGAAATTGCAGGTTAATGTACCATTAACAGGAGTAGGATTGCTCCCGCAAAATGGTTTAGAAAATTCTCTTAGTAATAGCGTTATTGTTATCAGCTGTAACATTATTGATGCTATTTTATGTAAATTTTCCTATCATCTTGATGGGGGATCAAGGAAAAGATGCTTTCTACAGGAGCGATGAATACAGTATCTGAGGTCTAGGAACATATGTCCGTATTTGTAGCATTTCCTGTTATTATTGTTGTTATCAGGTATAATTTTTGTTCCTCTAAGAAAGTGCCGCTTTGCAGATTATACGTGCAGCAGACGAGGTAGTAAATAGCATCGACAGAGATGAACTAGCGAGATATTTTTCCCTCAAAACTGATCCAGAAGATGAGGGATTTGAGGTGCGTTTCTAAGTTGCCTTTTGTCTGTTTCCTTCAACTGCTTCCACTTGTGCCTTCTTCCGATGTATTACTATTCAAGGGACTTTTTAAAGTAGTCTAAGCATGTTTTTTCTTCGAAAACAATCTACACAATGACACATAGATGTGGGTTAATGCACCTTAAAGGGTTCTCCCTCATGAAATTTATTGTTTATTGATCATCTTCTGTCCTCTTATTGGAGTTAGCTGCAATATTGACAAATTACAGTTATAATTTACTAATTGTTATAGAGAACAAAGAAGCAGATGGAGACAACCCGCGACCAGTTAGCGGAAGCACTTTACCAGAAAGGGTTAGCTTTAGTGGAGATTGAATCTCTCACGGTACGAAATTTTGCTTGGGGTTGCATGTAGTTATCTGCTCTAAAGTTCAATTCAATTAGACTGTTCGTTTTACGTGGCGGTTTTTCCCACTTAATTTACCTTGTGATTTTTGAGTTTTAGGGGTTATAAGGAAACTGCCCACATGGCACAAAGCCTGAGCCAAGTTGGACCAAATGTCGATACTTCAAAAAAAGGAGTGCAAGTGACTTAACAAACATAACACCTCAGAAACCCGCATTAAGGGTTTGACGCTTTGTGATTTAATTTCATTGCAAAGGTTGCATCCTATGTTTTAGGCTGGGACTGTTAGCACACCAACAAAAGCACACAACACTCGTCTCCTATAGAATGCGATGATGTTTGTTCCTTGAGCATTGCTTGAAATCCACTGGGAAGCATGCAGTCACTATGTTTTACACTGATAACATGGGATCCAAGTGGTTGAGATCAGCCTGACAGCGACAGCTAAAGTTGAAACAAAACAAATCATGCTGCCCAGAGAATGGAATGGTGCTGATTGTAATTTCCTGGGGGTATTGTAAATGTGCTATTGCCCTTTCTGGGAATCATTTATTCTTGTAGTTACCTTGGATGGTGTTGCTCTTACTGTTATTATTGCTGGTCATTGTTGATTTTTAACTGTGCTATCATTGTTGAAGCAAGGGGAGAATGCTTCGGCCTTGGATTCAGCTGAAGGTGCAAGAGTCGTGGACAGGACAGATGACCATTCTGCACCAGACACTGATTCCCAGAAAGATCCATTTGAAGAAAACTTCAAAGAATTGTGGAAATGGGTGGATATGAAATCATCCAAGTTTGGAACTCTCTTGGTGGTACGTGAGCGACGTAGTGGGAGGCTTGGTACTGCACTGAAGGTACTTCTATTTATTGTGCTTTGTCCAAGTATCTTCACGTGGAATAATATATTTGCATATTTAACCAAGTATTTCGGTTGATATTCATCCTACTGTTTTCGTGTAATGAACCAATTGGGGTTGTTCTCGCTGAATTGCCAAGTCTTCTTTCAAAGACTTGAAAGTTCTATGTTTAGAAGGGAGGCACGGGCTAATGGACTGAGGTAGTTTAACTTGTTGGATTACTAGTTCTTGAAAACTGTAGCCGTGGATGAGTTTATTTACATTCTAGGGTTCCAATTTGTGCTGAAAATTTTCTTCGGGTGAATCAATTTTCATTTGCCGGTTTAGGCACCTCCATCTGACACATCGTGAAAGGAGCTGATCTGATGTCTCACATGATAGGGCTGGAAGCCTTTTCCGGACCAAGGGCTTCCTCATTGTTGATGTTTCGCAGATGACCATTTATTTTAGTCCTGACTCCTGAAGAGTACCTTAAATCATCTTTGAGATAACAACTTTAGACTTGGGCTGTACAATCTAGGGACTATATCACACTCATTCTTCTGTTTCATGCATCTGGTTAAATTTTTCGTGGGCCTAGGATTTTTTTATCTCTGGAACTTTTGACTTATGCTTGCTTGTTTGTGGTATCAGGTGGTAAATGACATGATTCAAGATGATGGCGAGCCTCCAAAGAAGAAGCTTTATGAATTGAAGCTCTCCTTGCTTTATCAGATTGGATGGCGCCATTTGGTGTCATATGAGAAACAGTGGATGCATGTACGCTTCCCAGTTAGTTTACCTCTTTTTTAAGGTTTCCAGTTTATTACAACCAGACCTAATCTTCTTAGTTTCGTTTCATCAGGAAATTTCTTAAAAATAAAATATGGATGCAATCTGTAATGTTTCATTGTTGTAGTTACCCATAACAGTTTCCAGTCCAGTAATCCTTTTTAGATATTGCCTCATCATAGGGATGGTTACTATGAACAGTCGGCTGATTTCTTTATAAGTTGTCTCATAATCTTAGGTTATGGTATACTGTGAAAAGTCCAGTAACTTTTTTGGAAATAATAACATTGTACTGCTGCATCCAGATTCTTCAATGACATTTTTATCGGTGGCTTTACTTCGTAAACATCCTGAATCGAACTATCAATGACCTTGAAACGCTAACAGAAGCAACTGTTTGAAATTCTACCGCCGGTTGTAAGATTCGTCAGCATCCCTACAGTCCACAGCATGGACTAAGTTCACCTATCGTGGTAGGGTTGTATACGAACCGAATTCGAGTTGAACAGATGCATGTTCAGACTCGTTTGTTTAGTTTCAGGTTATGTTCGTGTTTATGTTTGTGATCATTTAATCTTCAAAATTTTGTTTGAACAGAATTACACCTTACTTGATCAATTGTCTAACTGATTTTAGGACTTTCAAGTTTAAACTAATTTATACTATAATTAAGTTATATGACTTTTGAGTTTGGATCATATAATAATTAAGTTATTATTCAGACGAGTTGTTCATGAACACATTTATGAACATTTTGGAATGTTCATGTTCGGTATCGTATATTATATAAACGAACATGAACGAGTTCTTTGTAGAATGAACTACGAGTAGTTCATGAATAATTCGGTTTATTTATAGCCCTAATCGTGGGACGTATAGGTCGACTCTCCTTTGTAGTTACGCAACCACAATCCTGGAACAAAGTTTAGAACTGTCTGGGGTGATGATTATCAGATGGAAAACCAGTAAATTGCATAGCACGGACCAAATAAAACATGGAAAAGAAAAACTAAACGAAAAGTAGATTTGTTAATAACATTTGAAATTTATGCAATATGACATGGTATGTGACCTAGAGATGTGGTGGTGGCGTGGCCTTGGCGTTGACAGGTGTTGGATTTGTCAAATTTTTTTTTCTGATTGGCTTTATCTATTTTGTTGTTGACTCCTTTTTTTTGCTTGGTGTATGGATTATTTAGGGTCCATACGCTTACGAGATTTTTTTATGTATTCTATATTCTGTTTTTGGTTTTCAGAATTTAGTATTCAGTTCTAAAATTGTATTGTGTACTTTTACTTTTTTCCGTATCTAGTTTTTTCAATTTTTTCTGTACGTTTATCATTTTCATTTTCGTTTTTACCAACTTTTTTCTGAATCAATTCATTAATGGACCCCACTATTTCCATTTCTAGGAAGACCCAGTGAAATAGGTGGTCTAGTTTGGTGAGTGTTTGTTGAAATAGGGCGGTAGATATGAGGGAGAAGATGTGGTATTCTGATTAGGAGAATACAGTTCAAGGAAAAAGGTGAAAACACCCTTTTGGTGTTTTCAGCTTTTTTGATATTATTTGAAAATTTTATTCAAAACGGAACTAAAAAAACGTAAACATACAAGAAAAAAAGTATCTTTTTTATCATCATTACAAAAATGAAAACTGAAAAACGTAAACGTACAGCCCCTTAGTATTTTTTCTGGCGTGTTGGGTACTTCCGGAGGAGGGTTGCACAAACTCATCTTTAATGCTGGTAGCTTGTGGTAAGCGTGATTTTGGCGTTAAAGCCGTTTATTCTTTTTTAGCTCTCACATTATGTGCTTGATTTTTGGCTCTCCTTGTATAAGGAAACTCCGTGGGGAATGTGGTACTAGGTTTTTCTGTTTTACCATGTACACTTTCTTGCTCTACATGCTTATCAATGAATGCAACCGACAGCGAAATGTGTTCTATTTTTCGTTCTTATCGGGAAATTGAGTATGAAAAGGGACCACTTGGAAACATTCCAACCAGGTTTTGATTTTTGTCTTTTCACCTTATTTGGAGTTGGCAGTCTGAATCTGCTAAACTAAAGGGGTTTAACTATCAGAGGCAGCTCGTGTGAGGCCTGAGTGAGAGAGTAAGATAGATTGGGAGTGAATATATTCGCGAAAGGGTAAACGCAAACCTAGTTGGAATTAGGGTTAGGACAATCTTGTACTCCATCGTGGTCAAGCTTTTACCCACGCATATCCTCCCTCCAAATCCGAAAGGCAAATAACCCATCTTGTGTTTGCATCCACCATACAAATCGTCCTTGAATCTTTCTGGCCTGAACTCGTTCACGATGTTGCCCCAAAGAGCTTGGTCATGGTGCATGGCTACATCGATCCACATTTTGGTTCCTTTGGAAATCAAAGCACCGTCCACTCGAATGTCTTCTCTTGCTTGCCTCTGCAAATTAGGAATAGATGGATATAGCCGTAAGGTTTCATCCATCACCCATCCCATCTGCAGTTTCACATTCGTGTGTTCTTCTAATTAACCGAACAGGGGAAAAAGAGCAGAAACCGTTGTACATTGTTAGTGTTGTGTTGATTTTAAAGAGTATATACAACGATATAGTAAGAGGAAGAGAAGCATATATTATCACCTCCTTCGGTCCAGCAACCATGGTGGATCTCCATCTCAATAACTTCTTTGATCTCTTCCCTAAGTTCATTTTGCCATCTAGCGTGAATGGCCAGCAACAATAACGTCCATGTGAGCGTTAACTCGGTGGTCTCATGCCCTCCAAAGAAGAACGTCTTGCCCTAATCTATGAGCTTGCCTGTTGTTAAAGTCTTCCGTGAGAGGTCGTCCCCATGACTGCTAGCAGTAGACCGAGCAGGTTCTTTTGGGATCCGTCATTGATGGCCTTCTTTTGTTTATTTACGATCGACAGGGGGATTGCATCGATCTCCTTCCCTAGCTTTTTCGATTCTAGGGATTGCTTGGGGTGAATGAACTTGCTAAATGGCACCCCCACAAAGCGTTTTGACTTGAAAAGACTTGAGTTGCAAGGCTCGTAGTTTTTCGAATATCATCTTTCCCTTAACCTCGTTAACGCGAAAGCTTGTCTTTGCAATAATCTCTCTAACTGTGCTCGTGATTCTCCCTCTACGTCAACTTCTGGCTTTCCTGAGCTGATCATGGAGCTCCTCCGGTCTAGCATCTCGATGGTAGACTCCACCATTGATCTTGCCATGGCCTATTTATCAGTTCTAACAGCAGGCATTAGTTTTTAACAAAAAATCTTTTGAAAATTGACAAATGGCTAACCGGTTTCTTTACTTGGGAATTTTTTTTTTATAAATACAGTCTAGCGAGAGACCTTCAAGTTTGCTGGAGAGAGGGCTGGAGTGACTGCATGCCTATGGCGAACCCAATCATCACCTTCAACCATAACAAAACCATTACCAAACAAGGGCAACGGCAACCTATCGTTTCTATACAGATTGGGCTTTCCCCAGTTCTTCCCCAGGACACCTGCAGATCGACATCCTTTTCAGAAACTCAGGTTCTGCGACATAGACGAATAGCTTGGTGCTCAGCCAGTAGATAAACACATTCCCTGCAACGAAAACACAAAACTTTGAGCATTCATGAAGATGCGTGCATCATGCGCGCGCGCACACGCACACACACAGTGGATGCTACAACTATGTTTGTTGTGCTGCACGTTGGGAACGGCTTACCCTGTGATCTTTGCCACCATGCAGAGTGCGGAAATACCGCTGAATGGATGCCATGCAAGATGTTTGTAGACGAGGAGGAAGAATCGCTCTTTGTGTTTCTCATGTCGCTAATGTTTCCTAGAGGAAACCTAGGGGGTGGACCGCTGAATCCGCTCCTCAGCAGCTTTTTACGTCCCTGATTAGGCACAATCCAACGGGAGTATAGTAGCCTCCAAAGCATGAAGAAAAGTGATATGGGTAAAAATACCCACCAATAGGGAAGGTGACACTTGTCACCGTCAGGTGACATCAAAACTGCTCCTTGATTCTTAGAGAAGTGGGAGTGACACTTGCTCACCTTTCCACTATTCCACTATCTCATCATGAGCAATAACTGTCCATTAAAACCTGTAACCTCCCACTAATTAGAGTAACTCCCCATTAAGGAAAGGTAACCGATCTTTCAATACATAAGTAAAAAGAGGGAAGAAGGTAAGTTCTGATTATTCAAGTTATTCTCGGATACTCACTCAAAATTGCTTACTGACTTAAGCATCGAAGACTCTCCGCCGGAGCTCCTTTCGAAGGTCCTGGCGTGTCACCGTTTGCTCGTGTTGTGTTTTGCAGATTTGCTCGTGTGCTCGTTTGGTCCCAACCGACGCTCGTTCGGTACTGGTCAATTTTTGGCCATAACAAAAAGATAGATGGTTCACCATCTCTGTCTCTGTTTCTCTCTCTTGATTATGCAGCAACTCTTTATGAAGAAGGGGTGGGTATTTATGGAAGCAACAGCCTGAGCTTTTTCAACATGTGTCACTTGTCCATTGACAGCGCTGTGTTTGCTGGTACAAGATTCTCCCTTCCAAGATTCAGAAAGCCACTTTTACTTGGCATTTTACTACCAAAGAGTAGTAATTTCCACGTAAAACAGTAATTGAGGGAAGAACATTTTTAACTTTTTTAGACGGTTAAAATAATGGTTGAATTAACGTGGAAAGGCGGAACCTATACTCCATTGTCTCTGTGTGTTGACCAACTCCTACTAAGGGAGTTGCGGTCAAAATTTTCCTTTAAAATGTACTTACTGAGTCGTGACCGGTAATTCATTATAGGACTAATTACACCTATGTCCCTGAGGTTTGGGGGTAATTACACGCGAGGACACAAAGTTTCAAAATGTAATATTCCGTGACCAAAAATGTTTCAAATGTATCACCCGTGTCCATTCGTTAGGGTTCCATCCAAAAAATATACTGTTCATCATTACGTATTTTAAAAATGACAATACTGCCCTTGTACAGTATATCCTAAATAATTTTTATAATTTTCAAATTAAACCTTAATTTTTTCAAAACCCTAATTTACAAATTAGGGTTCAATCTTTAATTTCTCAATCTGCCAATTAGGGTTTCAATCTGCCATTTCTCAAAAGTCTAAATCTGTCAATTAAGGTTTCAAACCCTTAATTTGCAAATTAGGGCTTCAAAACCCTAATTTGCAAATTAGGGCTTCAAAATCGGCGGCGTGGTGCGATGGAGCTACCGGCGGCGTGGGGCGATGGAGCTGCTGGCATGGAATGAGGGAGTGGGTTGCTGTGGGGAGGAGAGAAGAGATGAAGGGGAAGAGTGACGTCGCCGGCGATGCCCACATTCATGGAGGTAGACGGGGTGGGCAGTGACGGGGTGACGAGGAAGGAGGAGGCATGCGGGGTGCGACGCTGGGGAAGGGGAGGCAGGCGGGGTGCGGCGCTGGGGAAGGGGAGCAGGCGGGGTGCGGCGCCGGGGAAGGGGAGCAGGCGGGGTGCGGCGCCGGGGAAGGGAAGCAGGCGGGGTGGGTGGGTGACGGGGAAGGGCGAGGGGGATGCAGATGGGGTGGGGAGGGGTGGGGGGTGGGGTGGTTAGAATTAGGGTTTTTCTTTTTCTAAAAAGAGACAATGGCATTTAAAAAAATAACTTTTTAACATAAGGGCAATAAAGTCATTTTGTTAAAACCGTTAGGATTTTTAGGGTTCCGTTTGTCAATGGACATAAGTGTTACATTTAAAAACTTTGTGTCCTCGCGTGTAATTACCCCCAAACCTCAGGGACATAGGTGTAATTAGCCCTTCATTATACCTGTGAACATTGACAATCGTCCAGCAAAAAAAATAAAATTAGTTACTATCAGGGTAGAAAGAATCTTTCTCCTAAGCTCCATATAGCGACAATTGATAGTTGTTAAATATTTTTAATGACTTTTATTTAGTGACGTTAAAAAAGTACTGTTAAGAGTTGTCGCTGAAAGTGTTATCACAAAAGTCATTAAAAACATTTAGCGGCTATTAATTGTCACCATATATGAGGTTGGAGGAAGATTTCTACAATCGGGATAGCAGCCAAAGTTTCTTCTCTCAACAAATTGTTCTTTTTGATAAGTATGTTATGGGAAGTGGTGCTATAACTGCTTTAACGTATCTTTTTGTTAGTAAAAGAATTTTGTTGCTATTATTAAAATTTATAACAATAGTTATTTGAAAGGAAGACGGATGCGTTGCCATGCTAGAAAGAATTTTTATATGACTATTAATCAAAACGACGTGGTTCCGAAAATTTTACCCTTTTTTGATTTTTTGTTTTTTGCCACCACCACCACCACCACCACCACAACCACAACGAAACACCTCCTTCACCCGCCACCTCCACTATCGGTCTCCACCGGCAACCCACCATGCACCCCATCACCACCAAGCCATAGCCCCACCCACCATAGCAGCCCCCCACTACTTAGTCACTACTGCAGTAACAAACCACTGAACGAGGCGTCGGTGGAAATCAAGGATAATAGGTGGCAGTGTATTCCGGCGACTCATTGCTTTGTCGACGTGACAGAAGTGTCTGCTTAGGAATGGTGGTGATGGTTGGAGGAGAAAGAGAATACAATCATGTCTGCTATAAAGGAAATTTGTTTTCTGCTATAATTGTTAGTGTTGTAGGAAACTTCTTACAATCCCTATATAGCGATAATTAATAGTCGTTAAAAATACACCCAGTGACACATTTACTAACACTTTCAGTAACAATACTTAGCAACACGTATTTAGTATCGCTAGATAAAAGTCACTTAAGACATTCACTGACCACCAATTGTGACTATACACGAGTGGTAACTATCTTTCTACAACCGGGTTCCTACAACCCAGGTACCAGTAAAAAGATTTCATACTACAAGATTTGTAAATTTAAAACCTAATGACCTATTTACCCTTAGTGAATTGATACATGCAGGCATGAAATAAAAGCGAAATTATCTTTTTGACTAGTTGCTCTATGCATAACAACACATCTAACTTTTTTCCTATTTGTCATCAAAATTTATTAGCCACCTCATTCGTTATCTTGTTACAGAGTCCGATTAGATACTTTCTCCGAAACCATACTTACATTGCTGAGCTCCGGATAAGCTAATACCTAGTCTAAAAAAATGGACATCATAGTGACAAGAACTTAGGAAATGGCACAAATAAAGATGGAGCTAAGCTAAATTAAGAGCAGTACTGAATCGCAAATGTTTACAGTTGGACTAGTAGTGGACCAAATCATATCGGAAGGCAACTTTCATTTAAGGCATGCGACATTTCAAATCAATGAGATGCAAAAGGTAACACCGATCGTACTTACAGGGAAAGTGTATTGTCAATTGAGTTTAGTTTCACTAGCCATTTCCCAAGAACCAGGAACAAGATTTCTATTTTCCAACATTTTCTATTCTGTTATTTTCATTCTACATTATCAGACTAAAGGAAAAAAAATATTACAAACATAAATATTCTAGGTCAAACAAGCTGCACAACTAAAGAGGTCGAAGTATTAGTGGCAGCCCTTGCGTCGGCCCGAGGGAGAGCAAAATAGATGGGGAATGACAGTAGTTTGGTGATAGGGAGAATGAAAACCTAGTTAGAATCAGGCTCAAGATGATCTTATACTCCATCATGGCCAGGTTTCTACCCACACACATTCTTCCTCCAAACCCGAACGGCAAGTATCCCATCTTGTGATTGCATCCACCAAATAGGTCGTCCTTAAACCTTTCTGGTTTAAACTCATTTACGTCATCGCCCCAAAAGGTACGGTTGTGATGCATGGCCACCACGTCGATCCACATGTTGGTTCCGTTAGGGATCACCACATCGTCCACACGAATGTCTTCTCTTGCTTGCCTTTGCACGTTTGGTGCCGATGGATATAACCGCAATACTTCATTCATTACCCACTACATCTGCAATTACACAAGTTCGTTAGCTCCTTATATTTAGCTACTATAAGTGAAAAAAGTGTTAGCATTAAGTATGCGAAAACATTCTAAATACTTCTTAGGTTCTTTTTGTCACCTAATATGTAACAAAATAAATTGAGAGCAATGGTCGGTTGACGGTTAGCTCATTCAGTCAAACGCCATGTAATGTTGGCGCCGGGGGGGGGGGGGGGGGGGGGTATTGCCACGTGTCCACGGGCGGACAGGTCCATGGATTTAAACAAATCAGATCCACCTGA
This sequence comes from Escallonia herrerae, assembly GCA_033070095.1. Classification (NCBI taxonomy): domain Eukaryota; kingdom Viridiplantae; phylum Streptophyta; class Magnoliopsida; order Escalloniales; family Escalloniaceae; genus Escallonia; species Escallonia herrerae. The sequence continues at coordinate 205,317 of JAVXUP010000990.1, read as the reverse complement.
AGCCCTACTTTGACCCCATGCTAATAATGTGTGCCATTGTTATCTCACGAGCTTCGACGCGGGGACAACGAAGTCCACTTTGGATTGTATTACGTGACCTTTGAATATCCAAATCATTGTACTATTGCTCACTAATTGTACTGGCGTGGGGCCCGCAACCAATCCAAATATATATTATACGATGTGTATGTGTCACGTTCTTATAATATAAGCTTATACTACATGATTGAGCAAACCGTAGATTTCTTATAAAGTTCATCGATAACACCCCAAAAATACCTTGAAAAACACAACGTGCATGGAAGTGCATGCATGTGACAGAAAAGGTATCGTGTTATTACCTTCTTCAGTCCAGCAAGCTTGGTGGCATCAATCTCTCCGCCTCCAATCACTTGCTTGATTTCTTCTCTGAGTTCGTTTTGCCAATTGGGGTGCATGGCCAGAAGGAGTAACGTCCATGTCAATGCCAGCGCCATGGTCTCGTGCCCTCCGAAGAATAACGTTTTGCACTCGTCGACGAGCTCGTTGACGGTTAGCATCTTCCCTGATTGGACGTCAGCACTGTTCTGAGCCAGCAACAGACCGAGCAAGTTCTGCTCGGTCTGCCCACTGCTCGAATTCTTTCGAGCAGTTATGATCGATAGAATCTCCTGTCCTAGCTTATTTGCTTCCAAGTTTTGCTTGGGGTATATGAACTTGCTAAAAGGCACCCCCACGTAGCGGTTAGACTTGAAGAGAGTGAGTTGCATGGCTCGTAGTTTTTCGAAGACCCTTTTCCCGTCATTGTAGCTTATGCCAAAGCTTGTCTTTGTGATAATCTCCCCAGCCGTGGTTGTGATTTCTCTCTCTATGTCAATTTCTTGCTTCCAGAGTCGATTAGGGATGCCCACCTGTCTAGCATGTTAGTGGTCGACTCCACCATCAAGCTTGCCATAGCCTGTTAATCAATGTAGAGGAAGGCAAATTTAAACAAATGGGAAACCAACACATACAAAGTTTGTAGCAAAAACTGAGACAGACAGATGAATTATGGGTTAAGAGCTTAAGACATTTTTACCAAAATTTTAGTCCTCCATCAATAATATTTCGTGTTTCCAGATTGCATAAAGAGCACCAAGAGATCATTATGTGATGGAAAATGATTGTGACATGCCTTGGTCCAAACAAATCAATCAGATAGTGATCATTAAGTTGCTAATACTGACGTGAAGAGAGTGAGAAACAAAGGCAAACGTCTAACCGAGTGCACATGCATAGATAGCTTAGTACGTCACGGGCTTTTCCTCATCAATTCGATCATTACCAAAGGTGTTATTTTGATTGGGGGGGGGGGGGGGGGGGGGGGAGAGAGAGAGAGAGAGAGAGAGAGCTTCAAGTTGGCAGGAGAGAATGCTGGAGTAACGGCATGCCTATGACGAACCCATTCATCACCTTCTATCGTGGCTAGACCCTTACCAAACATGGGTTTTCTGTCGTTTTTGAAAACAGTTGGCTTTCCCCAACTCTTGCCCAGAACACCGCCTGACATCTTTTTCAGAAAATCGGGATCAGCAATATACAGAAATGGCTCTGTGCCTAGCCAGTAAATAAACACCTTCCCTGCAATCCCAAAAAAAGAAGAAAGGTGAATCACTCAAAATTTGCTACTCCATTTATTCATCAAGCAAATCTTGTTCGTATGGGAATTATTAGAACAGAATCGCAAAACAGGAAAAAAGTGTCCCATCATAAGCACGTACGAGTCTAGGTTATGTTACGATATCTTGCCGTGTAGTGTTTCACTCATCACTGTCATTCACTAATATTAGCATCGAATGACATATATTTGCATGTAAACTTGACAGAAAAGACACTGCAGATTAATCTATGGATGCCAGAAATTTGACCAAGTCTCAAAGTTTAACAAGGAGTTGATAGAATCTTGGGGACGGACCGCTTCAGTTTAGTGAACAGCGATTAAAACCACACTGTCTGATGCTATATTTGACATGAGGACTTACCAAATGATTTCTGCCATCGAGAAAAGTATGGGAACACAGTTGAATGGATGTCATGAGTGATGCTTAAAGAAGAAGAAGAAGAAGAAGAAGAAGAAGCATCATCAGCATTCTTCTTCTTCCTCATCTCACTAATATTTCCTAAAGGAAAACTCGGCGTCGGACCGCTAAATCCGCTCCCTACAAGCTTCCTGTACACCCTATTAGGTAAAATCCAGCAACAGTATAGCACCTTCCACAATGCAAAGACGAGAAACACAGCTGCCATGGCAAAGCCAAGAGCTGCGGAAAACTGAAGAAAATCCATCTCTCTCTCACGAATGCACTTGTGATGAAGCTAGAACAGCTTTTGTAATTCGTTTCGGTGGTTTGAGAAATGAAGAAATGGGGGGCTATTTGTAGAAGAAGAGGGCGGAACCGGAATGTCAAAGTTAGACTAGAGAAGAAAGGCGCCATGGGTGAATAGGTTTGAACATACACCATTGATTTTGATTAGTTTTTGTTTGTTAATATATTAGCTGAGGGCGAGGGGGTTGTTGTGTTTTAAATTTGTAGATATTCCATTTCCCGGCATGTTACTTCTCCTCCGATTTGTCGACTTTTGTCCGAGTCTTTGTCAATCCTAACGAGTACACATTATCCGCAAAAGCCGGCGCGCGGCCCACACGAAGGGTATTGCCAATTAATCACCTCCACTTCACCAAAAAAGTTTTCTTTTACTTGTGCTCGCATTTTTTCTTTTTCATTAACTCTTTCTCGGCTGTAATTTACAGTATAGCGACAAATTATTACCGCTATGATATAAGGTCATTGATGTATTGACACGCGATAATTTTTAGCTTTACATTTTTTCACTACTATTTGCACTTAGTGAAGTATCGCTATTTAGATCGAGATCTAACTAGAGTAGGGGTGAGTATCAAACCGAATCAATTCAATCAGAACCGTTCAAAAATATTAACAGTTCGGTTTCATATTTTTCAAACGGACCTTGGTTCGGTTCAGTTCGGTTTGCGGTTCATACTTTTTAAACCGATTCTAAACCGAACCAACCTATGATGTGCTAATACATTTTTAAAAAAAATTCATTTGATAATTTTCACATATACTATACAAAGCAAATCTAAATAAAGGAATCTTGAAAGTTGAAAGAAACAAAAATAATGAGAGCAATTATAACTCAAAAATTTGGTGACCAATCTCTTCTATAGTTACTCATTATTTCTCATACATCAATCAATACTTATATCTTAAATGTAACAAGATTATATGCGATTTTGAAAAAAATATAACTTGAATTTTTAATTTTTGTTAGGTCTAATAGTAGTGTATAAAGAAACGTCTTTCAATGGTGCAAATCGATCCAAACCGACTAAACTGAACGTTTTAAACCTACCAAACTGATTGTATTTGGTTTGATTTAGTTTACAATTTGTGAAATCGAGGGGTAATAATTCGGTTTGCTGTTAGACTTCCAAACCGAACCGTGCTAACCCCTAGTAGAGACTTGTGACTTTCACCTATATGACCTTCATTAGAAATGTAGTCTTTCTTTTTTACTCAAATTTTTTTGACCCTACTGCTGTTATTTACCCTTTTTTATCATCTAAAATTCATTTGAATAAACTTTGATAGCATATTAGCAACAAAAAGGGTTAGCATCTAGGAGGAGGAATTGAATACCCTCTTCCTTTCTTCTATTATGCATGGTTAGCATGACAAATAGCACTGATCTGTATTTATTTAGGATAAGACTATTTACTCACCTATTTTTATTGTTTGCACGCCATTTTTTTGTATTGATTTTCTATTTTTACCTCCTTCAATGATCTTTTATCCTCTATATATATTGCACGCCATGTTTTTTGTATTGACTGTCTATTTTTTAAATCCTATTATAATTGCTAAGCATTCTGACAAAGTTAACTTTGCTTTTTGATCATCAGAATACCCGTACAGACAAACATATACCGGTAGAAAAGTAGACATGTTTTTGTTTGTTGTTGAAAATATGACTAGTATGACAACTTTTCATGTAGATGGAGCTATGACGATTTTGTAAGTAGTCTCAATATATATCTACAATAAAAAAACTCTCTCTTGCATGATACGGACCGGAAAGACTATAATTTGGCTGCAACCTGAGTACTAGAATAGCCTACAACTCCCATGAATTGACCATTAATTGTCATAAATTAGTGCTAGTGACATTTTTGTATAGATCTTTAGCAACAACTTTCGGTAACACTTTTTTAGCAATATCAATTAAAATATATTTAGCATATCTACTGATCATGTTTTCTGAGGTTTTGGTACCGGATTGCAGCCAAACTTCATTCATCTGCTTAAGTTTATGCTTATGAAGGGACAATTAATCATTGGGATTAGCTCGGTTGTTTTCTAGGTAAACGAAAAGATCATTTTGTTTTTGGTTTGCCAATGCGAGTCCAACGATGTCAACTAAGAAAACCGAAAAATGTAAAGCAGATAGAGCTATTAAAACTTAATATAATGACCACAAAATAATGCCATATGCTCTTCATATGTTTGGAGCCAAAAAAATTAGCAGGCCCTACCTTTTATCACCTACATCCAACCACTTCAATGCTCTGCTCTGAAGGTTTTTTGTAAAGTCGTACGGAAACTATCCCATAATCAAGGAATTAAGTTTGGTTCCAGAGTTAATAACTCTTGGGGTTCTAGACCTACTCGTTTAAACCTTGTTGGTCAAATTGAATCCTAAGTACATATTTACTCCTTCGTTCATTGAAACTATTTGGCGGTCAAGGACGAATGATTCCAATCATTAAGGACAAATTAAAATATCACATCAATTATGTTAATAATTCTGTGTATTCGGAGTTAATTGTCCAGAACTATATATATATATATATATATATATATATATATATATATATATATATATTCTACGTCCATATTTCTTTACTCTGAAACTTCTTATATTTTAATTCTAAATTAAACTTCTATAGTTTTCAATACAAACGATAATAGAGTGAGACTTTATTTGTACCTAAAGGTTTAGTTGCCAAGGCCTCTGATTAGTACGCTAGATTGGAATATTTTATGTGATTCCGGCCACCCTTTTTCCCATGCTAGCATGCTTTTATGGTTAGGTAGATAATGTTGATTCTTAGGTTTCTTGGTCAAAATAAAATTAAAGTAAGTTCTGTAAAACTACTTAAAACAAATTCATTGTAAATGATATATATTTTCTCAAATATACTAAGAATACATTAATCGTAACTTTTTTTTTTCCACATCCCATATTTGATTTTTTTTTCTAAATCCTTATATATGGGATATAACCAGTTTATTAGTCGTAAGGTCTTTTTTAAAAATGTTGATTTATTATTCGTTTATAAAATCTATATCAATTAATTTATTTTTTACCATGACTATCTTTTGTTATTTTATTCGTACGGCTCGTAAAATTATTCCAGGCATACGAATATAACCCTTAGAATTGTTGCAAAATTAATCAAACTTTAAAATAAGAAATTTAAATCAATTATTAGATCATATTTTTTTTTTGTTTTAAGTCTCCCAATTTGTATAACCTCAATTGTAGCATAATTTTTTCCTTCTACATTAAAAATGTTATTTTCGTTTTTTATTTGTATGAGTTCTTATATTTATATTGGAGAGTGGTTTTAAGGATACAATAGTCAATATTAAGTCCTAATAAGTTAGTATATTGATTGGGTAGAGTTTTGGAACTATTAGAATTAGTTTTATAGGGCTTATAGAAAACCCTCATTACTCTGTCAAAATTAATTAAATTTAAAAATTAGGACCCTATTAAAATTCAAATAAATTATTCGATCACATTTTTGTTTAAAATCTCATAAGTCTTTTTTTGAGTCTATGGATTTTAATTTTCATATTAGAGGACAATATTTAAGGACATAATTGTCAAAATGAAGTCTTAATAGAGTATATGAATTGATTAAAGTTTTAGAATGCTTAGAATTAATTTTTCATTTAACTAAGACTTACTAATATAGAAATTAATTAATTTTAAAATAAGAAACCTATCTAAGATAATATTGGAGAACCTTAGTGACGTTATCTTATTTATATAATGTTTATAATTTTATTTTACATTAAAAATATAATGTGATGATGTGTCATGTAAAAACGCGATGAGATGTCACGCAAAGAAGTTATCGGTGTCTTTCTTGCTTTTCTTATTAGATTTATAGCAACAATTATTTGTCAAGCAAAGACGGATGTGCTATTATGCTACGAAGAATGTCTATATGGCAAAAAACGACGTACTTTAAAAACGTATACTATTTTTTTAAAAAATTTTTTGCCACCGCCAACATCACCACTACAACCACCTCCATAACCCTCCACCTCTACTTCAGTCTCCACCCACAACCCACCACCGCATCCCATCACCACCACGACATAGCCCCACCCACAATAGCAGCCCATCATTGGTCAGCTTATCCACCATCGCAGTCCCTACCACCACGACAACAAACCACTGAATGAATTACCGGTGAAAATCAAGGACATAGGGGCAGTGTGTTTCGGTGACTCGTTGCTTTGTCGACGTGACAGTGGTGACTACTTGGGAATGATGGTGACGATTGGGGGAGAAAGAGAATACAATTAGGTTTGCTAGAAATTAATAGTTTTTCTTTTTGTTATCTGGATTTTTGGAAGATAGTTACAACCCCTTGTAACACGACATTAACAATCGTTGAATACAGTTATTAAAATTTTTACTCACACTTTCAGCAACAATACTTAAAAATACTTTTTTGATGTAACTAAATAACAGTCACTTAAATTGTTGTAGTTATTCTTTTACAATCCGGGTAGCAGTTAAAATTTTTCTTACTATAAGATTTGTAAATTTAAAACTAAATGACCTATTTACCCTTACTGAATTAGTACATACAATCTTGAAATAAGGGTCTAATTATCTTTTTTTACTAATTGCTCTATGGCATGACAACGCATCTGATTTTTTCTCCTATATGTCATGAAAACACATTAGTCAACACTTTTGTGTTATAGTTTCTGTACAATACATCACATGATCCTGATTCGTTTTTCGTAAGAGAGTCCCATTAGATACTTTCTTAAAAACGATACTCACTCACAAATTACAGTGCTGAGCTCCGGATCAACTTAAGCTCCAAAGAGTGGGTAACGTTTAGTTGAATTTTTCAATTATGTTGCTACTCTGGACTAACATTTCAGATGGCTACTGTCTGGTTCTGTTTAGACCATAGGTAGTAGCCGAATTGTTGATGGTGGTTTCTTGAAATCCTGGCTTCTGCAACTGGATTGAATCATCAAGCTTCTTAGGTGGAATTGTCTTCGAATGGTTATGTATGGAGTCCCTTAGGTGTGACCTGTTGTCTTCTTTAGTTTGTTTTAATCATGTTTACCTACGAAAAAGAAAACGTGCACTTTCAACACAAATGTAAATTGTACTGTTACAATAAACTACTACCGATTTAAAATAATAGACATCATAGTGACAAGAATATAGAGAATGTGACTAATAAAGATGGAGGTAAGCTAATTTAAGAGTAGAACTGAATCACAAATGTTGTTTAAAGTTGGACTTGTAGTGGACTAAATCATATGGGAAGGCAACTTTCATTTAAAGCATGCCACATTTTAATGGATGAGTTGGAAAAAAGTAACACCAATCGTACTTACAGAGAAAGTACAACGTCAATTGAGTTTAGTTTTACTAGCAATTTCGGGAGAATCAGGAACAAGATTTCTTTTCTCCAATATTTTTTTTATTCTGTTATTTTCATACTACATGTATGAGACTAAAGGGGAAAAAAATACAAATATTCTATGTCAGACTAGCTGCACAACTAAAGAGGTCGAAGTATTAGAGGCAACCCTTGGGTTGGCCTGAGGGAGAGCAAAATAGATGGAGAATGACAGTAGTTTGGCGACACGGAGAACGAAAATCTAGTCAAAATCAGGCTCAAGACGATCTTATACTCCATCATGGTTAGGTTTCTACCCACGCACATTCTCCCTCCAAACCCGAACGGCAAGTATCCCATCTTGTGATTGCTTCCGCCAAACAGGTCGTCCTTGAACCTATCTGGTCTGAACTCATTCACGCCGTCGCCCCAAAAGGCGCGGTCGTGATGCATGGCCACAACGTCGATCCACATGTTGGTCCCATTGGGGATCACCACATCGTCCACACGAATGTCTTCTCTTGCTTGTCTTTGCACGTTTGGTGCCGATGGATATAATCGCAACACTTCATTCATTACCCATTGCATCTGCAATTGCACAAACTCGTTAGCTCATGAACCAACTATCGGTAAAACGACCAAAAATAAATTGTTACCAATAAGTACATTCCAACATTCCAATAAGCTTCTTTTTGTCACTGAATATGTACCAAAAAATAAAATTGAGAGCAATGGTCGGTTGACGGTCAGCTGCTCATTCAGTCAAAGCCCATGTAATGTTTTTTTGCCACGTGTCCACCGGGGGGGGGGGGGGGTAGTGGCGTCTAGGACTACGTGTACTTCGTGGGATTTAAACAAATCAGATCCACCTGGAGCCCTACTTTGACCCCATGCTAATCATGTGCCATTGTTATCTCACGCGCTTGAACGCCGGGACAAAGAACTCCACTTTGGTTTCTATTACGTGACCTTTTGAATATCTAAATCATTGTACTATTGGTCAGTAATTGTACTGGTCTGGGGCCAGCCCTCAATCCACATATTATACGATGTGTCACGTCCATATAATAAGCTTATACTATATGGATTGAGCAGCCGTAGATTTCTTATAAAGTTCATCAGTAACACCCAAAAATACCTTGACAAACACAACGTGCATGGAAATGCATGCATGTGACGGAAAGGGCATCGTACTATTACCTTCTTCAGTCCAGCAAGCTTGGTGGCATCAATCTCTCCGTCTCCCATCACTTGCTTGATTTCTTCTCTGAGCTCAATTTGCCACTTGGGGTGCATGGCCAGAAGGAGTAGCGTCCATGTCAATGCCAGCGCGGTGGTCTCGTGCCCTCCGAAGAAGAACGTTTTGCACTCGTCGACGAGATCGTTGACGGTCAGCATCTTCCCCGGGTGGACGTCGGCACTGTTCTGAGCCAGCAAGAGACCGAGCAGGTTCTGCTCGGTCTGCCCGCTGCTTGAATTCTTTCGAGCAGTTATGATCGACAGGAGGAGGGCGTCGATCTCTTGTCCTAGCTTATTCGCTTCCAAGTTTTGCTTGGGGTACATGAACTTGCTAAAAGGCACCCCCACGTAGCGGTTTGACTTGAAGAGAGTGAGTTGCATGGCTCGTAGTTTCTCGAAGACCCTTTTTCCATCTTCGTAGCTTAACCCAAAGCTTGTCTTTGCGATGATCTCCCCGGTGGTGGTTGTGATTTCTCTCTCTATGTCAATTTCTTGCTTGCCAGAGTCGATTAGGGATGCCCACCTGTCGAGCATGTTAGTGGTTGACTCCACCATTAAACTTGCCATAGCCTGTTAATCAATGCATTGGAAGGCAAATTTTAGCAAATGGAAACCAACACACACGGAAATTGTAACAAAAACGGGCAGACAGATGAATTATCGATCAAGAGGTTGAAGAACCTGTTGCCAAAATTTTACTCCTCCATCAACAATATTTCGTGTTTTCAGATTGCATTAGGACCACTAAGAAATCATTATGTGATGGAATATAATTGGTACATGCCTTGGTCCAACCAAATCAATCAGGTAGTGATCATTAAGGTGCTAATACTGACGTGAAGAGAGTGAGAAACAAAGGCATACGTCGAACATAGTGCACATGCGTAGATAGTTTAGTACGCAGAGAGAGAGAGAGAGAGAGAGAGAGAGAGACGGACCTTCAAGTTGGCAGGAGAGAATGCTGGAGTAACTGCATGCCTATGACGAACCCAGTCATCACCTTCTACCATGTTCAGACCCTTACCAAACATGGGTTTCCTATCGTTTTTGAAAACAGTTGGCTTTCCCCAACTCTTGCCCAGAACACCGCTTGACATCTTCTTCAGAAAATCAGGATCAGCAATGTACAGAAATGGTTCTGTGCCTAGCCAGTATATAAACACCTTCCCTGCAAATCCCAGAAAAACGAAAGGTGAATCTCTCAAATTTTGCAGCTCCATTTATTCATCAAGCAAATCGTGTTTCTATGGAACTAATTAGAACAGAATGGCAAAACAGGAAAAAGGTGCCCCGTCATAAGCACGTACGAGCCTAGGTTAGATTGGGATATCTTGCCATGTAGTAGTGTTTCACTCGTCACGTACTGTCGTGCACTAATATTACCGTCCAGTAACATATATTTGCATGTAAACTTAGGCAAAGAACGTGGACACACAGAAGAGGCACTGCAGGTTAAACTGTGAAGAATGCCAGAAACTTGAATACGGCTCAAATTTTAACAAGGAGATTAGAGAATCTCGGGGAATTCTTCAGTTTAGACAACAACGAAACTAATAACGGTAACACTGGTATAACCACACTCGCTGATGCTATATTTGACATGAGAACTTACCAAATGATTTCTGCCATCGGGAAAAGTATGGGAACACAGTTGAATGGATGTCATGAGTGATGCTTAAAGAAGAAGAAGAAGAAGAAGAGAAAGCGTCATCAGCATTCTTCTTCTTCCTCATCTCACTAGTATTTCCTAAAGGAAAACTCGGAGTCGGACCGCTAAATCCGCTCGCTACAAGCTTCCTGTACACCCTATTAGGTGAAATCCAGCAACAGTATAGCATCTTCCACAATGCAAAGACAAGAAACACAGCTGCCATGGCAAAGCCAAGAGCTGCAGAAAACTGAAGAAAATCCATTTCTCTCTCTCGAAAACACTTTGTGGTGGAGAGCAGCTCTTGTATTTCGTTTTGGTGGAATGAGAAATGGAGGGCTATTTATAGAAGAAGAGGGCGGAACAGGAATGTCAAAGTTTGACTAGAGAAGAAAGTGGGAATGGGTGAATAGGTTTGAACATGCACATTGATTTTGATTAGTTTTTGTTTGTCAATAGGCTGAGGGGCGAGGGGGTGTTGTAAGTTTTAAATTGTACGTCCCATGTATGTTACTTTTCCGATTTGTCGACTTTTTGTTCGAGTCTTTGTCAATCCTAACGAGTAACGGAGTACACATTCTCCGCAGAAGCCGGCGCCCGGCCCACACCAATGGTCCGGCCAATTCATCACCTCCACTTCACACCAGAAAGTATTCTTTTGCTTGCTCTTGCATTCTTCTTTATTTTCATCATAATATACCTTTTCTCTGCTGCAATCTACGCTTCAGCGAAAAATAGTTATTGCTATCAAACACGGTCATTGATATATTTACGAGCGATAATTTCTAGCGGCATAGCCTTCTTGCCGTCACTTGCATTTAGTGAATTGTCGCTATATGGAGGGTTGCAGTTTTTACTCATACTAGTTAATGTGCCCGTGCAAATTCACGGAACATGATACAATTTGACGTAGTTCCAATAAGGTACTTTAACATAACTTATTTAGTTCAAACTTTCAAAAGACAAGGAGGATAATTAATTTTAAAGGTGAATGGACTATTTTATTTATACATCTTAAACGTAATAGTTGACATCACTCAAGTATCTAAGTTTTTCCAATAAATTAGTCAACTGCCTAATATATAAGAATCATAGCAAAACAAAGAGAAAATTTATGCCAAGACATCAATTATTGACCATTTTATCATCTAAAACTACTATTAAAACTACTATCAAGGGAATAGATGTACGACAAATTTCGTCAAAATTCTATTTTTGAGTTTTTTTTTATCCTCATTAACTATTTTGTGAACCAGAATCTAGTAAAGAATATTTGCACATTGTATATAATGATAGGTCTAATAGTCTCTTTTAGAAACAAAAGAGTGTGAGCATGGCGAAAAAGGGTGTTGATTTACTTTTACTTTCTCTTTCTTTTGTGTAAAATATTTACAAATCCACATATATCTAGTTACGCCTAATATATTCTTTCATAAGAAGTACAGTATTACATGTGCTTTTTAGATCATTTCATATACCATTAGGAAATTGTTCAAACCTAAAAAACGACCTCTTAAGCAAAGATAACTTTGAATAATTGTACATGGGTACCAAAACATGATCCGGAAAGAAGCTCCTCTAGTGAAAGAAGTAAGAGTTCCTAGTTCCAGGATAGGTTTTATACAACGTGCACGTTTTGTCGAATAATTAAACCTAGAACAGTCATCGGTTAATCTATTGACCATTAGTCTGCTTAGTGCTCTCAATATATATTGTCCCACTATCTTATAGTAACACACCAAAACCTTAATTTTCGCTACCATAACCTCTATTATAGTCAGAAATCATTATCGCTCCTACCATCTTTACAGATCGCCGATACTACTACCATTACCACCACCAATTTCGTTGTATTCCTACTTGCATGTACATGTAACACTGTCGTAGTGAACCACCACTACCTCAAGCCACAACAACCACATCAGTTTAAACTTTACTGTGATGCCATGTCTACCTCCATTTTTTTGCTAGCATTAAAAGTTTTAATTTTTGTAATGGAGTTAAAATTTGTATTATATCTCATTTACCTTACATTCTTTCTATTCTCCAGAAATATTTAGATCGAAAGTACTTATTCCCCAATCAAATTCACTTACTTCTTGTAATTTAATTTAGGAAAGGATCGGTTCTAAATCAAGTGTAAGATGTTAGAGTTAAAAGATTAGTGCATGACACGACAAACTTACGGAATAAATATTAGTGCATGACACGACAAACTTATGGAAAAGGTTACAAAAACATATAATTTTGTCCAAAGCTACTTTTAACAATCTCAATAGAGCAATTGCTACTCTATTTTAAATTTCTTGGAGTTTCTAAGCCTTTATTCACTATTCTGGAATGAAATATATGACATAAACTGCAATCAGATATATAGCAATAAATCAATAGTTAATGATACGATGACCCACCAAGTATAATAAATTAATAGTTTCCGGAGATTTGAAAAAAAATGTGATTATGTTCATAACATAATTTAACATTGTGTTCTGCCAAAAATTAGTTAAAACGTAATTGATTTGTCAATAGGTTTACTTTCAAAATGTACTTTCATAGTCTGGCTAATTTTTTCTAGTGATAAATGCTCGAAAAGGGTGTCTTAAATCAAACTCCTTCCCGTCTTGTAAATCCCATCTCCACCGCTTCCATTTGATACGTAATTGGCTTGTAGCAAAAATCATGTTAATATTGACCACATGTTCAGAGGAAGGCTGTATGAACTACGGCTAGAATAAGCGTAATGCACAGTAAATGACTTCTGAAAAATATATGCCGTGACATACTTGAAGGATGCATACAGTTAATGACCTGAGATGTGCAAGGCTTTAAGTACCAGTGTAGCCATAAAAGAAAAAGAAAGAGAAAAAGATCGAGTTTACCTTGCATGGTGGTCTGTTGAGTGTGACGTCTCCTTGTGATCATGGAACCGTTACATACCCGGAGAAAATCAAGCTCTTGCAAAGCAATTTGCTGGCAGCTCATACAGTTTGGGTCAATGAGAATGAGGTAAGTCTCCAGGTTCATTCTCATTCTCGTTTGGTAACATATGTAATAGTGAAGATTTTTCATTACCAACCAAATTTTCGGAATTGTTTATAAGAGGATTTTTTTTGACAAACCAGTAGAAGTTTACATTGAGTGGTGGTGAATGTTTCTCGAGTTGTAAAACTTACACATCTTCTTAGATGGTAACTATGATTACTACGAACGGGAAAACAAATAATTAAAACATACAGACCCGCATATAAATGGACAAACATAGGGAAAATTGTTTTCCTGCAGATTCATTTCTTTCTCTTCTGTATTCTAAAGTTGGACTTCATCTTGGGTGGTTGCTAACCATTGTATTCTGTACTTCAGTCAATAATTAGTTTTCTGATGCAGTGTTTTGTATCTAACTGCCATCTTCTCTCAGATTGCTTTTCTTTCAAGGGCCGGGGTTAAGGTATCTCACTGCCCAGCTGCTGCGATGCGTGTGCTTGGATGTGCACCTATTGATGAGATGCTTGATGCCGGCATTTGTGTGTCATTGGGAACGGATGGAGCCATGGTTTTGCAGTTGATAAAGATTGATTTACGACGTTTTTGTGATTGAGTAGGACAATGAATTAAAGTTAAACATAAAAAAAAGTGTCCTACTTTTGCTATTAATTTTATCTCTTAGTTGATAAAAGAGGAATCCAAGCAAACTGAGAGTCTCTAACCATGAAAGTTGGAACTGATTTGACACGTGGAGAAAACTCTAAAAATCTGGTATGGCGTAAATATAGAGCTTTAAAAAGCTGATGTGGCGTAAATATAGAGCTTTTAAAATCCTACGTGTCGCAATTCTAAGCGAAGATTTCAGCTTTATATATATATATATATATATAAACAGTGGTTGCAATTGTAATCTTTCTTTTGTATTTAGATGTGTACTGTTTTCACCCACTTGCAAGTTTTTCCCTTTTATCGTCTAAAATGCATTTCAAAAAGCATTGCTAAAATTTCTGCAACATATATATGAAGGGGTTAGATAGCATCTAGGAGGATGAATTAGATTCATTCTTCCTTTCTTTTAGTACGGCATGATTAGCGTGGCAAATACCTCTAACCGGTTGTTTTTTGTTCACCACATTTTCTTCTAAAAGCGGGTCTTCCTGTGACCTACGTGCTCTTCTTTGAAAAATTTGGACCAAAGAGGCACGTTCCTCACCCTGGTTCCCCCGTCTAGTGTTCTCCCTTTTGCCTTCCTTTTCTTAGCCGTCTTACCTCCCCTTAGGATTTATACCGTACATGAATGGGGTGGTTGCTAGTTCCCCGGAATGAAGGATAAGATTATATGCTCACCTATTTTTATTGTTTGCACTTTTTTTTTGTATAGAAAGTCTATTTTTACCTCCTATTTACAATCTAAGAAAGTTCAATTCTCTTTTTCATCATCAGGATATGAACAAGTAAACTTATAATGGTGGAAAAAATAGACATGCCTTTTTTCGGTGAAAATATAACTATTATGACAAGTTTTCATGTAGAGCTATATATAATGATTCTGTAAGTAGTTGCAATATATATGTACTGCCAAAACTCAAGCGCGTAGTTTACCCGTAGGAAAGATTTTGGCTGCAAGTCCAGCAGTAGAATAGCCTAAAACTTTCTATATATTTACCATTGATTGTCACAATATATTGCTACTGATTTTTTTGCATATATCTTTAGCAAACAATTTTTAGTAGCATTTTTTTAGAGTTATTAATTAAAAACTAAGCATATTCAGTG
Source organism: Escallonia herrerae (assembly GCA_033070095.1). Lineage (NCBI taxonomy): Eukaryota > Viridiplantae > Streptophyta > Magnoliopsida > Escalloniales > Escalloniaceae > Escallonia > Escallonia herrerae. The sequence goes on along the minus strand of JAVXUP010000990.1, from coordinate 189,964 downwards.
ATAATCATTTATGAGGTTTTAGACTTTTTCTATAACGCAGCCAAATTTTTTCCATGCTTATGCTCATGCTTATGAAGGGAAAATTAACCATTAGGATTAGGTTAGGTGTTTTTTCTAGGTAAAAGAAAGTATGACACTTTGGTTGCCAAGGCGAGTTCAACTTGTCAACTCAGAAAACCGAGATGTAGAGCAGATAGGGTCTTAATAACTTAACATAATGCCCCCACCAAATAATGCCATATACTCCTCAAATGTTTGGAGCCACACAAACTAGCAGGCCCTACCTTTTATCTCTAGTTCAACGCTCTACTTTGAAAATTATATTTTGTGAAGTACGAAAACTATCCTACAAGCAAAGAATTAAGTTTGTTTCCAAGAGTTACCAACTCTTGGGTTTAGACCTATTAGCTTAAACCTTCTTGGTCAAATTGTAGTTTAAGGAGCCTATTTACTGGATGAACGATTCCGATCATCAAGGACAAAATAATTATATGTCTCCTTTAACATTTATTACAATTACATCAACTTCGTTATTAAACAGTTGCAAATATTCAGGACTTATTGTCCGGAATGATGGAGTATATACTCTACATCTATATTTCCCCCACTCTTGAAATTTCTTACGTTTTGATTCTAAATTAAACTTCTATCATTTCAATCCAAACCATAGTCAAGTGAGACTTTTTATGTTTGTACTAATGAAGGGACAATTAACCATTAGGATTAGGTTAGTTGTCCTTACTTAGGTAGAAGAAATAATCACTTTTTGGTTGCCAAGGCGAGTTCAAGGTGTCAAATCAGAAAACCGAAATGTACAGCAGACGGGGTTATAAAAACTTAACGTAATGCCCCCACCAAATAATGCCATATATTCTTCAAATGTTTGGAGCCAAACAAACTTGCAGGCCCTACCTTTGTCACCTACGTACAACCAGTTCAATGCTCTGCTTTGAAGGTTATATAGTTTGGTCCAAGAGTTACCGACACTTGGGTTGTAGACCTACTCGCTTAAACCTTCTTAGTCAAATTGAATTTTGGGGTGCCTATTTACTTCACCGTCCAGTTGAAAATATTAGGTTGTCGAGGATCAATGATTCCGATCATCAGGGACAAAATAATTATATTTTCTTTAACAGCTCTACAATCACATCAGCTCCGTTATTAAACAGTTGCATATGATCAGGACCCATTGACTAGAATCATATGGACTGTGTATTCTACATCCATTTATTCTGACACTTGAAACTTGTTATGTTTTAATCTTAAATTAAACTTTTATCGTTTCAATTCAAACCATAGTCGAGCGAGACTTTATTTGTGTCTCAAGGTTTAGTAGCCAAGTCCTCTGATTAGTTCGCAAGATTGGAATATTTTATGTGATTCCGGCCACCCTTTTTCCCATGCTAGCATGCTTTTATAGTTAGGTAGACTATGTTGATTCTTCGTTTTCTTAGTCAAAATCAAATCAGAGAGTTAGAAGTCAAAGATAACATTCTATCCCTTTTAACTTACAATGTCTGTGTTACACACCTTGCAGTCAGTTTTACTCGTTTGTCATACCTCTGTGTTCAAAAGTTTCGCAGTTCCCTTTCTTCATTTCTTGGGTGCTTTTAATGGTTATGCACTACACATGATTTATACTAAATAACACCATATTAATAATCTCAAGTTACAGGATTAGATATCATTTAGACCTGAGCGTTTGTGCCTATTATGCACTAAGCCTTATAGTTTTTATGCTGACCAAATGACACTTGTATGTTTTTCTATTGGCTGATAATTAAGCTTGTTGTAAAAGTTACAAAATCCAAAATGCTAAGCAAATAAACTTATAGAATTTAGTAGTGAATAGAGAAGTGACACCATATGTGGGGAGAATTAGGTAGCAAAAATTACTAAGACGATCGTACCTGTTTTCACATGTCGACGTGTTTGACTAGACTCATTCAATGTTGATGTCAAAGCAGACTGTCATTGTTTTTACGGTTTCCCGCACCTCTACCGCCACAACCACCGCTTTATTTTAGCCGCAAATAGGTTATTGATCAAATAATTGTTTGTCCATTCGGTTCGAAGCCGGACTTAGACATCCTTGCTAGACTTTTGTTTTCATATAAATTACTTGAGTGGGTTAGTGACTCTTAGTTGGTAATCAATGCTCTGAAAAAGTTGATGTGCTCCCTCGAATTTAAGATATATGATTAAAGAGATTCTTTATTTATCAGGGACTCAAATTTCTTGCAACAACATCTTAAGCAAAATGAACTTCTGTAGATTACATTGGCTGCTTACTCTCATAAACATTAGGGCTTTAGGCGATTTTAAGGTTTCCTGCAAACTTCCCTCGACTTCGCAAAATGCCATCAAAGTTAATGAGCATAGACTTTTTATCAGGTGGTTATGCTTTAAATTACACATGATCTCCCCTTGTTCTCTATGTGATAAATAAAGCAATCGGCTAACAGCGTGACTCACATGTACAAGACGAAGCCAACTTGATCGAAAAGTTTAAGCCAATAGATATGGCAGGCATCCATTTATTACGTGTACATACGAGACTAGCTCAACTTGGAGTCGTTTACTTCAACACTTATAAAAAAGCTTAAACCCCCATTGGCATAAACCGATGCCCCGTATCTGTCTTTCCCTACTTGGTATAATATAATGGAAACTTGCTTCCGTATGACATCGAACCCAAGTTGACATCATGAGAAACGATCAAGATAACAAAACTCAAGCCAAGCTTAATTGATTAAGTCAGAAAGAGAATAAGTGGCCTACTTTTGGTTTACTCCAGTTTACATTTCGACAATGTCGCCCCATCCGTCATGTTTCTTACTTGTGCAAGTATTGTTTCTTTATCACGTAAAAAGAAGAAATGCATTGGGTCACATTGTGTTCTACTGAAATCATATATATGCCTTTCTGGTAAAGATGCACTCGCAACAAATTCCTATCTTCTGCAGATATAGTGCTTGTTCTGAGTAGTACATGGCTGCAGCCTGGACACGTTTATCTTTTGAGAAAAACCACATGAAAATTAAGCTTCTTTGCTCTAAAAAGAAATGGCACTCTTACTTCGTGGATGTGCATCCATCCCACAATATAGGTTCTCTGTACTCAGTCGAGTAGCTTAAAGAAGAAAAATGTGAACCGCCTTGTGGCACCCTTCATGTGATAAAGCCTCGGCAACATCAAGTAAAAAAAATAAATTAAATGGACGGTTACAGATACGAGATAGTGTAACTAGCAAATAAATTCAGAAGATAATAATTACTTGACACTAAATTCCTTTATCTTGTTAGATTTCACCCTTCCATTATACCGCATAATATATATCTGTGTAAGCGTCAAGATTTTCTCCATAAGTACGGAGAGCAAGAACCTTTGAAGTTATGTCAAGATATAGAAAAAAATCGGCTTGTCTCCGTCGGAAAGTACTTGTGAGTTCAATTGCAAGTATCTCTATTTGCCAAAAAAAGGAGAACAAAAGGAGATCCAGAAAATGTAGGGGTGTGTTGTATGACGAAACGTCCAAATACGAACATATTATAGTGTTACATCTTCAGCAACCGATTAGCTAAAATAGACAGACTTGAGAGCTAAAATGTGAGAATGAAAAAGTGGGAGTGAAAATAATGCACCTTAGATACCATAACTTCATATTTGCAAGAACTCGGTGACTTAAGTACACGATTATTTAGCCAAATGTCGTCAAAGTTTATATATTCTTGGCTAGTAGGGAAGATAAGCAACTTTATGTATATAGCTTATGTTTCTGTCCCCTTCTCAAAACTGATACTCGAGTCTCATTTGTTGCCATATCGGCTTTACCCTTACTGCTAAATCTATTACAAGTGCCACCCGGAATAAAAATAAATCAAAAGTAGAGCGGAGTTTAAATGACGAAAACCAAAATGCAGATAATAAATTCCATTTTTAGTCTTTAGTATAGTGAAAAAACAGGTGGTGGTCGGTTTTAGGAGACGTGGGTCATACAAAACTGGAACTTGAACTGAACTATCAAGATCGGTGGTATGTGTTGTAGGATTTGGACTACACTTCCTTCCAACCTTTTTGGCACTTAACGGCGGTTGACTTTCCGACCACATGGCCCATCCACACATGCCCCATGAGACTCGCTCCGCCCTCGGTTGGTTGTCGTTGCTGCTTGTGCGCGTGTATCTCATGCATCTATATCCACTCTCAATAAATATTCCACTCTTTCCTTAAAATAATAATGCAAGCCAAATCTTTATGTATTTGTTCTAATAGAGCGGAGCCTATTTTTAAGGATGGTTAACTCCATATACGGTGGGCAGTATTTAATTAGTGACATTAAAAAAATATATTTAATCAGTAGAAAAAATTGCTAATATTTATCTATTGTCAAAATATTTATGAAAAATATCGTTCGTCAAATTTAGTAATCTCTAGACTTTTTTTTTTTTTTTTTTCTGTTCAAGAGTCTACCATATGAAAACATCTACACGTCACTTGTATTAAATGTGAAATGTCTACAGTTCTATATTCTCCAACAGTTTTGAAGTATAACATTAATGCAAGTAAAATCAAAATTTCTCTCTGGCTTGTTGCAGATAATACCTCCCACAGTTTCTTCTCTCTAGAAGGTACTCTGTCCGACTTATTTCTTTTTCTTTCCTTTTTAGTTTTGTTAATGAAAGCTAGTTGGACCCATCAGTTATGATCTAATGATGACGCGAACATAAATATTAAAAGTTATTTGGAGTAAGCTAGCAGAATATTTGGGGGGGGGGGGGGGGGGGTGAGATTTTTTTATATCCACCGCTGTATTTTTTTTCTCGGTAAAGAAACGATTATATTTAAATAATTTTTGAATCATGAAAGATGACAGACACTATAAAATATGGTGCCATATAAAAGATCTGATATGTAATTCGCATCTAGCTAACTTGTGAGTATCTCCACCAATATTTACCTACAAATGCTTTAATTCTACCACGTAATTGATACTGGGCTCCGATTGGATCGTAGAATATGTAGGACTTAAGATGCAATTTTAATTCCTAATTGATGGGGAGTGGAAAAGAGTTTGAATTTTGTTAATAAGATATGCCATAAAATGTAAAAATAAGAACACATTTAACTATTTTTTGATAAAAAAAAAAAGTATCATAAGCATTTATGAGGACTTCAGGCCTTATGTGTTTCATGCAAACTTCCCTCGACTTTATAAAATTGCCACGGAAGCCAATAAGCATGGACTTTTATCAAGTACTAAGGCTTTAAGTTCAATGTGATCGCCCCCTTTTTTTTCTATGTTAACTAAAACTACCGGCTATCAGTATGGCTCACATATACAAGACGAAGTCAGCTTGATCAAAAAGTTTAAGCTAATAAGATATTGCAATATTCATTCATGCGTGTATGTTAATAGGACTAGCTCAGCTTGAGTCGTTTACCTGAACAATTATAAAAAGCTTAAACCTCCTTTGGCATAAAAAGATGCCCCATCTCTGTATTGCCCTATTTGCTATAATATAATCGAAACTTGCTTCCGTACGACATCGAACCCACGTTGACACCAAGAGAAACAATTAAAATAACCAAAATCGAGCCAAGTTTAATTGATTAAGTCAGAAAGAGAATAAGCCGCCTACTTTTGGTTAACTCCAGTTTACATTTCGACAATGTCGCCCCATCCCTCATGTGTTATTACTTGTGCAAGTATTGTTTCTTTATCACGTAAAAAGACGAAGTGCATTGTGTTTTACTGAACTCATATATATATATATATATATATATATATATATATATATATATATATATATATATATATATATATATATATGCCTTTCTGGTAAAGATGCACTGCGACAAATTCCTATCTTCTGCAGCTATATATAGATAGTGCTTGTTCTGAGTAGTAAATGGCTGCAACTTGGACACGTTTTTCTTTTGAGAAAAGCCACATGAAAATTAAGCTTCTTTGCTCTAAAATGGAATGGCACTCTTACTTCGGAGATGTGCATCTATCCCACAATATAGGTTCCAGGTTCTCTGTACTCAGTCGAGTAGATCTATCCCACAATATAGGTTCCAGGTTCTCTGTACTCAGTCGAGTAGCTTAAAGGAGAAAAATGTGAACCACCTTGTGGCACCATTCACTTTAATTAAACCTTCGCAAGATCAAGTAGAAAAAAAAAAATTGTACAGAATAGTAATAGAGATATGACATGATGTAATCGATGGATAAGTTAAAAGGATAATAATTACAGAACATGGTACTAGAATCCCTCTATCTTGTTAAATTCAACGCATCTGCTATATCACGTCATGTATCATTCTTACAATTAGGATTTGCACCACAAGATTGTTGAACAGATTTTTTGTTAAACTACAGTAAAATTCTCCTTCCTTGCCTCCGTTTGGAAAGTACTTGGGACTTCAAGTGCTTCTATACGCCCAAGAAGAAAGCAAAAGGAGATCTTGAAAACGTTGGTGTGTATAATATGACAGAAACATTTTCGTGTAAAGATGTTCACACCTTAAGTTACCGATTAGTTGAAATAGACCGAGTTGAGAGCTAAATCGAGAATGTGAAGAAAAAAAAAAGTGAGAGTAAAATAACACGTTATAGATACCATATCATCATATTTGCAAGAACTCGGTGACATAAGTACGCAATTATTTCAACCAAATGTAGTCGAAGTTTATATGTTCTTGGCTAGTAGGGAAGATATGCAACTATATATTGCTTATATTTCTCAAGAACTGATACTTGAGTCTTATTTGTTGCCACTTAACCCTTATTTGCTAAATCTCTTATATATGTGTCGCCCAAGTAAAAGTAAGCCAAAGTAGAGGGGAGTTCAAATTCCTTCCTACCTTTTTGGCACTTAACGGCGGTTGGCTTTCAGAACGTGGCCCCTCCGCCCATGCCCATGGAGACTCCCCTCCGCCCTCGGTTGTCGTTGCTTCTTGTGCGCGTGTATCTCATGCATTTATATCTTCTCTCAATAAATTCCACTCTTTCCTTAAATAATAATGCAAGTCAAATCTTTATATATTTGTTCTAATGCAGAGGATTCTATTTTTAGGGATGGTTAACCGCAACTATATATGGTCGTCGATATTCAATTAGTGACGTTCAATATATATGAAAATATCGCACATCAAATATAATAAAGATTAAATAATTATCATTGTATGAGAGGTTCTCGGTTGCACCTTAAATTTGTAGGAGGAAGCATTAAAAGTGTGTAACTTGAAAGGACTTTCTTTCGAACGACAACACCGTTAACCTTTTAAGTACTTGTAACGAGCAATATGGAAGCAAGTCAATATTTTGTTGGCGAAGCAAATAATCAATACTGGATTTCAAAGTTTATGATCTGACATTTGTGCTAGAAACAAATTATTTGCTTTAGGCGACAAAACTACTCTTGTTAATGTTGTAGAGTTATCACATACTCTAAAAGTTTAAACTCGTTGAAAATGGATCCAACAATTTATATATCATGCTCTAATCCTTCCCCTCACTCACAAGCTCCCGGTTGTATCTTAATATGATATACATTATTGAAATCATTTTCTACCCGCTCTAACTTTTAGAACAAATGGTTACTTAACATGCTGTCAAGGTCTTGGGTTTCTTCATGCTCGCATATTTTTTCTCCTTTTATTGTCGTGTAGTTTGTACTTTATTTATTTTTCAACCGGTGATGCACTTTGATTTGTCTTTCCTCTAACATGTTGGATATGTGTTTCAAATTTGGCTATTTAAATCTGAAAATAACATATAGTTCATTGAACTCTAGTTTTCTAAAATATAAATTTCATGAACTTGAGACTTATTAAGTTTTCAAATGGTTTTATTCTTTGAACATGATTTTTTTTAATGAATTTAAAGATTCATGAACTTAGGTCCATGTATACTCCGTAGACAAGATTCACCTATCTTTCAGTTATTGTACTTTATAGATTCATATATGAATCTTGAATTGGTATGGTTTAAAGAACTTGAGAAGGTTTAAAGAACATACATTTTTCTACCAAAATATAAATAGGTAAAGGGTTGGAAGTTGAGAACAATATTAGAGACACCAACTTCACTTGAGAGAAAAGTACTTGAACTAAAAGTTTGTTTCAAACTTATGCTTTGATCGATCAAAGGTGATCACACAATCCATTATAGAAGTGCAACTATTTTGGATGAACATTGAATCTGAGCTTGGTAAAATTCCGAATATAGGGCTGCCAAGATAGTTTTTCGTTTGCACGTAAGGGAGGTTTCAACTATCTTCAAGAAGCATGCACGCGCCTCCAAGTCTTGGTTCTTCTAATATTTTAATTCGAGTATTATTGTTCATTATATCTAAATTTTACGTGCATTTGTTCCAACATTGTGTTCGGAATCTTGCACGTTAAGAGGAATGTTAAAACTTAATATACATTGTTAAACTTATTTTTTATCGGCTTAAACTTAACAGATGCAATGCAACTCTTCTTGATTTATCATTTTTGAAGTTTTGAAACCATTGCAAAGCACACGGCAGCAAGAAATACACGCATGCACGTTCTATTTGTGCAGTTTGCTTTTACAATTCTGCTTTGGCTCAATCTAACTTCACCAAAAAAGGTGCAAGATGTTATAGCTTATAAGCAGGGGCGGAGGGAAATGGTGGGGGGGGCATAGGTGGCCAGTGCCCTCCTCCTGTTTCCTTGTGAATTTTCTATTATATATGATATATTTTGTTTTGAGGCTAATTTCGAAACCAAATTTGACCACCATCGGTTTTAAAAAAAAATAAACACACACTTTAACAATTCGATTTTAACGGATTGACGAATGAAAACGGATCTATTTTTACAAAATGATTGCTTTGGGCTTTTAGTCATTTTTTTGGCTTGGTTTGACCTATCCATCGACTATTGTGCTTTTGTAACGTACGTGGTCACAAATTTTTTGGAGTCAATCTATTGATATTGGGAAATATTTTTCTATATAAATTGTGTTTGAATCGTAAGTTACATAAGAACTAGATAGTACCTAGGATTGTATTAGAAAATAAATATTTGGAATTGTATATATTTGTGGTACGATTCAATCTAGAACGGTTTTTAAACCTTTCAAACTGACCTAATCGAATCGAAGATTTGGTTTACAAAAGAAACAAAAATCAAACCGATTATTCTTTTAAACCGGCTCATTATTAGCCAAATTGGTCACTTAAGTTATACTGGTTGGATCGGTTTGAACTACTTAAATGCTCACTACTGACGTGAACCGTCAAGATGATAAACTAGATACGATTTAAGTAACATGGCCTTACTTAGAGATGCAATTTTTGTCTTTACAGTTAAATCGTTTAAGATAAAAGGATCAAAAGAAAGAAAGAAAAAAAAAAAAAAAGACGATCAACTTTTTGCTGAACATGTCATGATGGTCATTGACATGGTGACATGACCCTAAAATTTTGGCGCCACTTTTTCAGTTAAAGTACTTTATTACATCCTTTCCGCAATATTTTACCCTCAGCTTATATGTGATTAGAAAATTGAACGGTGGGTAGAAAGTCTTTTTAAGATTTTCTCCTTCCTGCATATATAAAGTTCCTGACTTTAATTGTTTTTTCTATGAATAAAGTTACTGGTTAGCAACTTTCCACAAAGTTAATTTTCTCATGCAGCTAAAGGTTACGACAAAGAGACAAGGTCTCCTTCTGTGACATGAGGCATTGTATGAAGACACAAACATTAGGAGTTTTTTTTTTTTGAGCTACAACTTGTTTGTTTGCGTTTACGTTTGTCTATAAAGTGATTACAAAATGACACCGTTTGCAGCAAATAAAAATATTTATGACTCGGCAGGCACTTGTCGAATAATATTTATTTTGAAAGAAGTTACTCCCCTAAACGTCAACCGTTTAAAATACTTTAAAATTGTATTTACACGTGATCTCGTCATGACTTGGCAGGCACTTGCACTATAAGATTTATAAACCTCTAATGACACGTGCTAGAGCGTCTTAAAAATAACCAGGCACTTATATAGGATTTTAACGACTAAAATAAGACCCAATTAAAGCTCAAATATCACTCTTGGTTGTTAATCACAGGTCCATGTACTCTCCACAATATAGGAGTCACTTTGTAGTACAACAACAGGTGAAAGTAAACGTACAAAATTTCTCTCGGCCTTGTTGCGGATAAGACACAACCATAGCTTCTTCTCTCTTGAAGGTACTCTAGGGTTGCGACTTATTTCCATTACATTTTCCTTTTGTCAATGAAAGCTAGTTGGACTTGGAATATAGAGAGTGAAAAGCCAATAGCCACTGGTTATGAGTTGATGATGACGCTCCACCTTGAAACGGGAGCGTTAATGACAAATATAAATAGATAAATGCTACTAAAAGTCATTTGAAATAAGCAAGTCGGATGTAGATGTGAGATTTTTAATATCTATCATTATTATTTTTTTCCTGATGAAGAATCGAATTCGTTTGTATGATTTTGGTATCATGAAAGATGCCAAGGCACTACAAAATGTAGTGCCTTTTTCTGTACATATATTTGCATCAAGCTAACTTGTGTGCCACCGCATCTAATGTATATCTACAAACACTCGAATTCTAACATGTAACCGATATCTGGTTGGATTGCAGAAATAGAATTAAGATTCAATTCTAACTCCCAATGAATGAGAACTGACTGGAAAAGAGTTTGAATTTTGTTATATACATAAATTTTGAAAATAAAATAACGTTTCCCGAGTTATTTAGAAAAGATCACTCTAGACTAATTTTTTTTCATCAAATTCACAGAACCGGAGAACTCCCTTCCACAATTCAAGTTTTTTTCGTGTTACATATTTTTCGACCTTTTCCCACCGTTCATCACACTCTCTCCCCCTTCTTTTTTAATTCCAGCCATCTGTTTATCATCTTTTGTTTTATATTTTATTAATAATCATTTATTCATAACCAATTATTGTTATACAATACCCATTTGTAAAAATTTGCCAAACAAACATTAAACTTTGCAAATTCTGATATTTCAATGCAAAGATTCTAAAATTAAGAAATTCTAAACTTCCTAATTTTTAAAAGTTTTCTTCCAAACATACTCTTAGGATCTAATAACTCATTTCGTGATTCAATCGGAGCCTTATTGAAGCTAAAATTCCACTTTAATAAGCTCACTGGCTTTCAATTTCGAAATTATCTAAATTAAACTCTCTGTCTTTCAAGCGTGGGCTTACACGGCCCAACCATCAAGCACCAGAACGAATTCGCCTCAAGTGGGCCATGTGGCCCATTAACAAGGCCCATCCCATCTTTAAACTCCTGCCCCCCTCCCTTTCTCCATTAAAACCCCCACTTTGCCGAGAACTGTGTTTTCATGGAGGTAATCACAAAAATGTCATCCCATCCGAACAAGCCCCAAAGCCAACAGTCCCATGAAGTGACGACTCCTCCCAATGACAGCAGGAAGAGAAAGTTCAGTGATGTGGACGTCAGCCACTCGCCCTATTTCAAGATCCGGGCTCTTGTTCAACAGCTTCGGCCCCATGTCATTGAGGTCAGATATATCGTAAAGCCAAACAATTTTGCGTTTTTCTTGGATTTTTTTGCTGTTTTCTTCGTGGGTTTTCTGTTTTCTTTTGTAATTCTGTGTTTTGACTTGTGGGCATGTGTTTGTTGTATGGAAATTCGTTCTACTTTTCTTGGTTGCCAAGAAAGTGAAGGAGGGTATGGGACTGTTTGATGTGAATCAGTAATTGATTGGTTAGGATATGCTTGAATTTCTTGTTTGTCATTTGTATTGCAAGTTCTGTGATAAACGTAATTTCAAGTTAGGTTTGGGGTTTGACCACGGTAAACAAACTGCAAACCTTCGGGACGTATAAGTTTCTGGTAGGCTTATTCATCATTTACATGGCTATCTTTGTATGGGTAATCATAGTTACATTTTGCGAGTATCAGGTTTCAGATATGAATGAGAAATTCAATGTCCTTCAAAAATTGAATCGCATTGGTTTTCAAGAACTTTTCAATTGTGGTTTATATTATGTTGTCGCAATATATATGTAACCACTGCACTTCACAACAAATTTAGCTTGCATTATGTTTGTCTTAGTACTTCTATGTCCTTGATGTTTAAATTAATAACACTGAAACTGTTTTGCCGAGATTGAATGCTTCTAGAACTTTGGTTACATCATTGGCCAAAGTATATATGGTTTTGTTCTCCAGTATGTTTTTCATAATAGTTAAGTCTGTTTTTCCTAATAGGTACTTCTGATCATGTTCACCCACATTCACTCTTTCCAACTTGAGCCGAAGTTTCTGCAATGGGCCCGTCCACCATAACCTTTATAGAATGGTAATAGAAGTCTGGCAGGGGTGTCTTAGGAGGAAGGGATCAGCCATTCAATAGAATTTTCAAGAGTCGAAGTGAAAGGTTTCTGCAACGGCACCTTGAAGAATATTACTATTCAAATAATAGTAACCTAGATTGAATTATTAGGTATCACAAGAGATGTCAATGTTCAGTATCTAAGAATGATAAGAAAATTGAGTATCAATTCCTCAAACTAGAAATTTATTCCAGTCTAAGACTCTTCGAACTTGTGGTTTCTTCTCCCTGTGGGGTGAACTTTGTCGCTTTATTTAAGTAGCCAATGACTCGATCACTTGAAATTTGCTTCTGCAATTGAATTGAAAAGTATGAAATTTGCAATGAAAAAGCTGCGGAATGAAAGTTATCTTCTCAGCAAAATTAAGCACTTGGATTCTCCTGTTTTCTTACATCTGCTTTCATTATTCTACTCTTTTTTTTTTTTGGGTATTTGTGTCCTTGATTTTCGAAATTGACCCCACTGCTCATCACAAAAGAATGATTAATCAAATCAGACGGAAATCCCGCATCTAAAATTAAATGCTTCAAGTTGTTGCATCACCTTCCTTTTTGGCCGATGATTCATCTGTAATATGTAATTGTAATTTCACATATTATTCTTTCCTACTTCAAAAAAATTTCTGCAATTGGCACTTATCCATAAACATCGTAGCATAATAGTGGCACCTTGAAGGACATCATCTGGCTCCAACTCCTGTTTCAAATCATTGGAGGAATGTGGTGGATAGTATTTCAAACTATCTATATTGTTTGCATCTTGCAAAAGACTGCAACTTATGCTCGAAATGCTTTGTATTTCCAGTAAGTTGATTACGTTGTACTTGTAACTATACATACCTCCGTGTGTTTGTGTGTCTTTAGCCCAAGATATAGAGGAACAAATTGAATTCCATGACTCCTTCATGTCTCCGAGTGATTGAATCTTTAGGACTCATTTAACCAGAGAATGTAACAGGGGGAAAAAAAAATGAAACCCCAAATATCAACACCTTCTCCTTCACTCCTCAACAACCTCCTGCCCCCAACCCCACACACGCACATCCAGGTTCTTGCGATTTAGACATCTAGTTGCCACCCAAGACATGTTTACTTCAAGCAATGATGCAGGCAAACAAATTACCCATCTAAACTCTTACGTGAAAGAATCTGGAGTCACGGAAGGGCATTTGGCGTAAAGATGACTTTTTGCTTTATTTCTGCTCAATACTCTGTTACTTGTGGTGTCGATTGTGTGCTTGTTAACAAATCTCCCCATCTATCGTTCAAACTACCTCTCATTTTCATCTTATGCACAAGAAGGCTGCAGTATGTCATTTATTATACATGGGTGAATTTGTTGAAAGGCTCCACGGTTTGAAGGGAGTAAAATTTTGAAATGACTGTTGTTCGATTGCAGGTTCTCCGGACGCCTGACTTTCGGAATTGTGAAGCTGCCAACGAAATCCGGAAACGTGAGCCCTCATTTTTCTATTTTGCGCCTTTCCATGTAATGCCTGCACAAGACATGATCGTGATTCTATATATGTCTACTGTCTAGTTACTGAATTGTGCTAATTTAGAAAAGGCTGCCAGGCTTCTGCTAGGAAGTGTTATAAATGAACTGGTTTTTAGCATGAGAATCGTGCTGAATTAGGAATATTGGCAACGGAATCTTCAGCATTAGTTTCTTTCGATATCGTATGATTAGCCACCCCCAACAATTCCATAGATTCGAATCTTGCGCGGAGACAAGGCAAGGGGGCCTTTGATGGTTGGGTCATCCTTCTCTTATGTTTTTTGGTTGGGGATAATACTATCATTTTTCTAAAGTTTTGTTCAGTCTCTCTTGAAACTTGCATTGTAGTCATTTAATGTTAATTCACGTGACAGAATGATACATGTTTTCAAACACAATTTGTCAACGTCCCGTTTTTTATGCTGACATCATTGTGTTTTTAGCCGTCTTTTCTGAGCTGAAATGCTAATGTACCAAGAGTCTGTAAAGGAAGGATGAGCAGATCTTCATTGATGTCACTTGTTTTCTGGTGGTCCGTGGTCCTTTAGGGATATAAGCTTCTACTACTCTGTTGTGTTTGTGATCCCGTTGTCTTCTCTTTTAGTTACCTAGCATTTTAATGCATCATTTTTAGTAACTGTTGCATATCCTAGTAACAAGTCCGATGCTTTTCCAAATCTATCTGGCGTAGAATCTTGGATCCTTATTTGGCTGGCCAAACTTTGTGAATATATTTTGGAAGCATGAGTGGTCTTCCTAATCATGAATCCTTTCAGCAGCATTAGTACTATAGAGTCTCTGAAAATTTTGTTTGATTTAAGTTTGCAGAAGCTTCTTATGCGTGTTTGTTAATTTGTCGCTGGAACTTACAGGGATGAACCTTGTAATGCATCTATACAAACAGATACAAGCTGAGGGAGATCAAATAGGCAGCTGGGGGATGTCAGCATGTCAACCTTTATTAGGTGAAAGAAACCCTGAAAAAGGACACCTGGGTGAACCGCGTCATACAGGAACACAAGGAGAGCGCCTCCAAGCTAAAGCAGACCCCGAAAAATTAGCGGAAAATAAGCTCCCCCCAAGTCACATCAGCTCGGGTGAAAAGATTGATGATTACCGGACCTCAGCATCCTACATTGTGGGTAATTCTGTTGTTGGCCGGAACTTCATCACATTTACAAACATTAGACCACCAGTATGCTATGGCGAAACAAAGGAATCGTATCGCCGTAGACGTAACAAGTCATGAAGTCGGTTCACCCAGAGGTTCTGTTAACACATCCAATTGCCAGAATTTGAGTGGTATGTTTGGAATCACAGAAGTGATGGAATTTTATTTTTAAATACTCAAACTTAATTGTTTTAAGAAAAGGAATTGAAATTTGATTTCATGAGAACTGGTTGGATTTGTTCTTATAGTGTGAAATCTGATGAAAGATGGTTGGATTTTATGAGATCTATATTTACTTGAATTAAAAACAGTTATCCATATATTTTACCTTTTTTGAATTTCTACAATCAATGATCTCACCACCATCTATATGTCATCAATGGACCGCTATATCTATCATCACAAGATCGTTACACCAACAACCACAACCGTCACACTATTGTCACTGTCATGCGACACGACCACCACCACCAACATAGTTGATGCCACCACCGTCATTACTGTCACCATTCCTATTGTTAGTTACACCCCAATACCACCACCATCACTACTATTTTTACCATCACTTGACCACCCCCAACTTCCACTGCCAGTGACGCTACACTGCCACTTACACCGTGGCTGTTCGCACGGATCGACTTACACCGTCAATGCCACTATACCATCACTTACACCACCGTGTCTAGTCATCATCGCTATTCTTAAGGATGACCGTTGGCAGGCCTTTAGGTGAAGAAGTATGTGCTCGTTTCATTTGGGTTGATTGCAGTACAGAGGGCCGAAAGGTTGGTGGGCTGGTAATGGCAGCCTTGGGTAGTGGGTGGAGGCAATAGAGATCCAATGCAAAAAATCATACATCTATGGTTTTGTCTTTGATGGTTTCTTTGTTCATTTTGACTTGGAAGATTGATTCTGAAGTGGGTCTCATTTTGGTGGTGGGTGGAGAAATTAAAAAAAAAAGGAAAGATAAACTCGAATTTGAAAATTAGGGTTTGAAATTTTCATGTAGTATGTAGAAATTTTTTTGATTGTTATCTGGATTTAAGGAATCTTCTTCTTATCCCTCATTCATATAGTGATAATTAATGGCTGCTAAATATTTTTCGTGACTTTTTTTACGACGCTAAAAAAATATTGCTAACTTACTTAAAGTGTCAGCAGAAAAGCCACCCTTATAATAATTTAGTGACTATTAATTATCACTATATATGTAGTTGGATGAAAAATCCTAGAACCAGATAGTAATAATAATTTAGTGACTATTAATTATCACTATATTTATAATTGGAGGAAAAATTCTAGAGCCGGATAACAATCAAATTTATTCTAGTACATATAATGTACTCCATCTATATGAGAGTTGTATTGGCAGTTAAGAATATGTATCGAAAACATTAGCAAAAATGTAGAATCTTTAAATGGACCAATGGCAGATGGACAAAGATTATATATATTTTATGTTTTTAGTCTCTTACCGTTATATCTTCAAACTTTATACCATTGACCATAATTTTAACCTAACTTCAGAGATATAGATGTAACTAATCCTTTTCACTTTTAAGACAGTGCATGAAGTTGCAAACCTTTTTTTGAAGTTTCAGCAAAAGATGCAGAATTTGGTGTATCAATTACCGGATCTTGCAAGTAAATCTAATAATTCAGGTTTCCATAATTTTATTTTCCATGTAAAGGAATTTATTTTTGAAACATGGATTACTATTTGTGAGATGTTGTAAACCTTGTAATGAGATACAAAAAACCTTGTAACAAAGCGTCCTCTCTCTCCGACTTCCGGAAAACTAGAAAAAGAGAATTCTATACATAATCAACACCTCGAAATCCAATCTACATGGAGATTATCAGTTTGGCTGTGCACTCTTACCAATTGGATTCTCTTGGAAATGTCGATTTTCACGAAAGTGACCATTGTGACAAATAAAGTGTGCTGGACGTAAACATTTCTTTTTCTCTCCGGAGAAAGAGAAAATTGCCCTAATCATATAATGCCTTGTTATTGATTGAAACTTCTTCATAAGTCGTCTTTACTACTATCATCATGATAAAAGAATCTTATAATCAATAATTACACGATTATAAAGCCTAAGCATGCAGCAAAATCTTAAATTTTAATGCTTTACATTATTAGCTAGGTTCTCATTATCGTATTAATGAGTGGTTAAACTTCTATAAATATCATGCGCTCAAACATTTGAGTTCATCTTGGAATTGTGGATTTCTGGCCTAACCATGGAACATCTCTGCTTCTTGTTGCTTGTTACTTCATGCTTTCTTAACTTCTGTTCAGGTAACTTTAATTATTTTCTCACTTCTTTCACTTTTCCCTCATCTTTTATTCAAACTCTGCCAATTTAAGCAAAACTTCTTCGTCTCCTTGGCTTCTTATGCTTGTTCTTCTTCTCTCTCTCATTCCTTCTAAATGAAGGTGTCAAAGGGATTGGTGTGAACTATGGACTATTGGGCGACAATCTACCACCACCAGATCAGGTGATAGCTCTCTTGAAATCCAAGAACATTCAGAAAATCCGTATTTTCGACCCTAATCAAGATGTCTTGAATGCCCTACATGGCTCCGATATTAGCGTCATTCTTGGGGTCCGAAACGAAGACCTGCAGCAACTTGCAAGCACTCCATCCTTTGCAACAACATGGGTTAACACGAATGTTGTTCCGCATTCCTCGTCCGTGAGATTCACGTACGTATCGGCTGGAAATGAGGTGGTCGGAGGAGAATTATCTAGCTATGTACTTGGAGCCATGCAAAACCTGGATGCTGCATTGGTGGCTGCCAACATTGCCATTCCAGTTAGTACCACAGTTTCGTTACAAGTACTAGGATCATCATATCCGCCTTCCAGTGGCGCGTTTGCCGATCCTGCTACGATGACACCTATCGTAGCATTTTTGTCTGAAAAACAAAGTCCTCTTCTCGTGGACGCTTATCCTTACTTTGCATATATCGGTGATCCTGCCAACATAAAATTAGAATACGCTCTTTTCCAAGAAACATCCAATGTGGTTAAGGATGGAGAGCTTGGGTACAACAATCTGTTTGACGCGATGGTTGATGCCACCTATGCCGCATTAGAGAAGGTGGGTGGATCGAACGTTGACATCGTTGTATCGGAGAGCGGGTGGCCCAGTGCCGGATATGGTGATATTGCGACGAAAGGCAACGCACAAACATATGTCAACAATCTGATAGCGCATGCTTCAGCCGGCACAGGAACGCCAAAGAGGCCAGGGAAGGCCTTGGAGACGTATGTGTTTGCACTGTTCAATGAGGATCTTAAACCTGGGGGTACTGAGCAAAACTTTGGATTATATTACCCTGATATGACCGAGGTTTACCCTGTAAATTTTGCAGTTACATCGGGGTAATAAAACCTCGATATGGCATAGTTAGTACCAAAACTTATTATAGGTAAATAAAATGTTTACGGTCTCATAAAATTTCTTTTCAGAATAATGGCTAAGAACAAGTTTTTAGCAATCAACAAATAAGTGTATGATTTGGGCAATTATGTTTGATAAAGCCTTTTTTCACAACAGCCTTTTTTTTTCCATCGTAGAAACTTTGTTCTAAGAAAGTCTGAATATTACAAGCCGTCGTCCCGGATATAAGCAGTATTACAAAATACAAGTACCTTCCGAAAGAGGAGGAGCTCTATCCCAACGAATATCTACAAACTAGATGTACAGATGTCGAAATCTGGTAGTGACCACGTCGCAAGTACATGAGATCTGGCTCAGCATGCAAAAAAGTTCAAGTCGACTACTTCAGTCATGGGTCTTTTGCTTTCAAGTAATACCCTGCACGAGCGTAGCGATGAACTATAATAGCTCATATCACGAAACTGTTAAACGATGGGCCAAACCAAAAGGGGAGTGACCAAAACCACCTTTCAAAGTTGTGATACAAAAATCTATAGGAAATGGCTTATTTGGGGACCATAGAGCTCAAGCTTTTTAAGATTCTAAAAGATAAACAGAAAAAGGAGAAAAAAAAAAAACATTTGCATCTAAAAGTCATGGAAAAGCATGAGAGCATCATCTAGCTTCATCAGGGAAGATTCGAGGACAATCCTTCGTTTCCTGAAGCGCTTGTATCTTTTCTCCAACTCCCCAACAAGCTTTTCTCTAGGTATCTGCATAATCTGGCACAAGTTTCCATTGAAGACCATTAATGCATGCAAAAATAATGCCAAGGCCAAATTATAGTGGCTGAACTGCAATAATTCAGGGTGGAACTACAAGAAGAAACCAATTATCTAGTGAAATTTCACATGTTCGAATTTTTAAAACAATAAATGCTTTACAGGGTCATGCCGTCATGACATGAAAGACCTTCAACAGAGATTCCAGCAAGTTCGGTCCGGTACTAAAAAGCTACAAATCTCATCAGGCTTAGTAAGTTGAAGGATAAAACCAGAAGCCACCAAATCATTAGCCGATTCTTGTAGGTTTTTGCGAGCATTTTCCTCCATTATAATTTTTTTTAAAAAAAATATACTGATCCCAAGCTTACTCAAATAAGCCCCGTCAGTGCACCTAAAGAAACATAGGGAAGCAATAAGATACAGTTTTAGAAAAGTAATTTCCTTTCCAACCACTACTTTCCATTACAGAGAGGATAATGCGAAAAAGCAATATCCTTTATTGATAGCAAAGCACAACGCAATATATATATATATAGAGGGTCGTGATCCATTGCTAGCGCTAGCAGGTAGCTAGCGCGATTTGGCCGTCCGCTACATGCTAGCGCTAGCAATGGCCGTCCCCTACATTATGTAGCGGACGGTATTTCACCGTCTGCTACATGCTACATAATGTAGCGGACAACGAAAAAAATGACCGTCCCAGCTCGCGATCTGGCCGTCCACATCTGCGCGTGGATGGCCAGATCGCGCTAGCAAAATTGGTGAACTTGCTAGCGCTAGCAATGGATCACGACCCTATATATATATGATGAGAGAGAGAGAGAGAGAGAGAGGACTGATCCCAATATAGCGCTAGAAAAGGTGCTATTTTTCTAGCTGTGATCTAGCCATCCGCTGAACATTGCGACACCTCAAATCTCTTTCATTTTTTTACAAAATCTCACCAAACCGGCCCTTGCAGGGGCAATCTGATCTCTTTCATTGGACGGCTCTGATCTTTCATTTATCTGTTTACCATACTGCCCCGGCCCAAAAGTTCCCTTGCAAACGACCCTCGTTCAATGCCCTCAAAACAACCAATCTAAAGCTGGTACAGATAATTCAGAGCAAATAGCATCTGATCCTCGACTTAATCTTTTCTTTTACGTGAAACTATTAACTCAATGAACTGAAGACTTGAATGTACAAAACGCGACTAGAAAAAAAGACAAAGAAAAAGATCAACAGAAACGTCAAGAAGAAGTGTTCATATCTACAAACCTCTTTCTCTTGTTCTTGCTCATAAGCAATACGTAATTTCAAATTTAAGGCAGCATGGAACATATCATCGAGAACTTGTACCCAAAGAGTACTATTATTTACTTTCCACAACAAGAATTGCGACTGTCTAGCTCCATGTGTGATAACATTCTGCAGGGAGGAGGACAAACTATGTCAACGATCAGTCGTAATTCATTTGTGATGAACAGGTAAAGCTCAAACATGTGCTCCTACAAGATATTAAAAACGTACAGTATGTTCCAATTAATTTTACACACAAGTGCCGCACTTGTCTCCTTGCAAGGATGACGAGTTTTACAACTTCCCTATTTCAAGGTTCTCTGCTTCAATCTTTGGAATTAAAAGGGATCTCTCACCAAGAGGAAACTTCTGCAACCTTCTTATTGCACTTCATGGGGCCCCAGTTTGTGAGCCTTGACCATAACCACTCTCTGGTATAAAGATGCTTCTCAGATCGCTTTTTCTTTCGACATCTATATTATCGATCCTGCCTCAAGCAATTGCTAACCATCTCCAAGTAGAACAAACCTCTAGTCACACATGAACAAGGCCATCCTCACGTTAATGACAGGAAACAGCATCAAACTCAGCATGAAAGCCCACCATGGTTAACCTCTTAAGCCTAATCAACACTAACCGTCAATCCTTCTAACTAAAAGATTTCCACCCCCATGTTACAACGAGTCTAAGAAGTGAGAGGGTCCAGCATTTGAGAAAAGTAAGCTGCTCTTATCTCATGCCGTTGACAGCGATTTTTATCTAATGTTTAATTTCAATTTGGGGGTCATTGGATTTCAATCGGGGTTATATTTGAGGAGATAACGCATGAAGAAGTTGGAGTGGAGATGTTTGACGATGCTTACTTTCCACGGCCCCACCATAAGGCGATGCCTCCCTCAAAAGGGCTGGCCAAGTAGGTAGTTTAAGATCATAGGCAATGTCTTATAAGGGCAATCTCATACTATTTCGCATTCACTGTGGGATATCAGAATCTCCCCTCCTTATGCCTTAGCGTCCTTGCTAAGACTCGGTCGCAAATAGCCCAGCATCTTCCTCTCTAACCAATGTAGGATATACTTGACTCACCCTTTGTTACCCCAACCATCCTCTTGATGTGGGATATACTCATGCTTGCCTTCGTTTCCCCAACCATTGGTAACAACCCGATCCACCACAGCCTCACCACAAAGCGACACCTCCCTCAAAAAGGTTAACCAAATAGTTACTTCTAAGATTATAGGCAATGTATCTCATACTATCCCGCATCTAATGTAGGATATCACACTTACTGGGATTGACAATCATGGTGTTAGGTTGGTGTTCGCTGGTCAAAGAAATTTTGGGGTGGTGAGCTTTGATGGATATGGTGGTGAAATTCTATGAAGATGATGTAAGAAGAGAAAGAAATATAACACGAGGAACTGAAAATGACAAAGGGTCTGGCAAGTACATTTCCAGTAATTAGTCTAGCAAATAAAAAAATTCTATAAGTTCAAGCCAAGTTAGGAAAAAAGGTCATCTGCGCTGATTATTGATGGGTGCTTCGCGCGCTAAAATTAGGAAAGCTACTAGGTACGATCTTTGATACTGGGTTAAGAAGGGGTAGAGAGTTTGAGGCTTTGATTAGGCATTAGACTATTCTGGGGACTGAAAATTCCTACAAATTAAATTGTTGGAGGATATACTGATAGAATATTTATTGGTTAAAATATATAAGTAGCTCTGATAAATTAAACCAAGATTGTGTGTCAAGCCTTTTTTGGTACAAGCAACCTGGTCCTCTGTAGGGGCCTATTTCTTTGGAATTCCTAGGTTGATTGGTCATATTAATAGGTTACTAAGCAGAGGCATCAAGTTTATTATCTCTGGTAGTCGTAACCCGTAAATGTTATGGCAACCTCTCCAATTAAAAAGAATGGTATTTAAGAATCTAGATACTGGAATTGTGTGGTTCACGGTGAAGAACTTTTCTCCTTTTATCTTTCTTCTTCTTTTGTCAGAAACAATTCAGATTTTCACAATGACTACCCTAGAAAGAAAAGGACAGTATATAACTCTATGGAGGAAAAATATCACATTCAAATTCAGTCCCTGGGGAGTTCCACATTCTCATATTCATCGATCAACATGAAAAACACTTGCCTACTAGAATTTGAGGAACGAACCCTAGTTGGATCTGTTGTAGGCCATAAAGGCTCAGAATTTCCAAATCGTGGAGCCACAATAAGTTTCCAACTAACGTGGACTATTTTCTTTCATTGGATGTGTAATAAATGCACTCAGAGAGCCTGCCCAGAGAGGACCAAAATTCACGTAAACAGGTGGTAAACAGATAAAAAAATACTAATTACAAGAAAGTAAACTTGTCCAAGAAGACTCTTCTAACCAAAAAGACAAAACAATCAAAAAAGGCGAATTTCAACCTATCTATACTTAGTCGCAGGAAGCTCCCTATATGGCAATGTTTCTCTCTGAGAACTGCACTTCTGCATTCCCTAGTCAGGAGCCCCATGGCAACGCTTCCTAAGCCAGCAATGGAACTTGATCTCATCTGCTGGACAGAGACGCATGCAAAAAGTGAAAGAGTACCTGGAAACAGAGCTGAAACATTGCTCTCCTTGCCCATTGTCTACGAGTTACTACCCTCACCAAGTAAACAGAGCTGAAACATTGCTGTTCTCTCTCACTTCTAATTTGCCCATTTAAATCCATTGTATAGTTTTGGCTCCATGTTTAACACTATAGTGTTGCAAAACTGCAAACTTCTTTTTCACATTTGTTAGTTCCTAAGGCAACTAGTAGCTACTTGATGTGATGAGTACCCATCACTTGTGGTATTTTCAAGACAAAAACTAAACGTGTACATAAGTACAAAGTTTAAGATCCACAGAAACATATAATTACTGATAGTATCTATATTTAATCAAGCCGCTCCGAACCTTAGATTCTTCTAGGTGGCCCACACTCCCAAGTCCCCATCCCGCCCCTCGTTTCATGAAACTAAGCTATAGAAAATTCTCCATTCAGAAAAAGTTCCAAGCAAATGCCCAAAGATGCCACATCCCAGACAGCATGCTTCTTTCTGAGTTCTGTTCACAATGACCAACTTCAACAAAATTCCGCTGTTGTCCTGAGCATCACCCACTTGATCTAGACTTTCCCCATTAGTATTACACATAAAGCACCAAGATACATAATGCTTCCTTCTTTTCCACCCTCTAGCACCATCCTATAGGAAGTTCTCACAGAAAAGTCCCCACCTCACACGAGTCTATTCATTGGCTTAATCTCCCAATCTTGGCGACTCGTATCCAAGATTTTGGATCTTCAAATGTGATTCAAATACATCATTATTAGTCCTTACATGTGACAGTTCTGGACAACAATTATTGGTAACATATTTTGGGGGAAAAAAAACTCAGAAGATTGAAATCCCTACACAAGATAAAATGTTATCCTAGGAAGTTCACTACCAGTAAAATTAATACACAAAGGGAAAACGAGTTACCTCCATCTGCAAGTAGTCATCGTTCCAAAGCTGATAAAGAATCTTGACAGCATCTTTCTTTTCAACAAATGTGGTATTTGATATCTAGAATGAATAAGAATCAAAGTATTACAGGAATGCAGTATTCTTGACTTGTCCGATTCATCTAAGATCTTTCCAAATTTGCAATTACAGTTCCAGTACGCGAAAAAAAATCAGGCATACACGATAACATAGAAATTTGCATGTTACATTTATGTATGTGCGTTTATGTGTGTGCAAGAGAGCGCATTCGCGTGCATGTCAATAACATGATGTACAGAAAAATAAAAAAGTAAAATGTGACCCACAGGAATTATAAGAAAACGGACATAAACAAAACAAATATCCCATAGAACTTTGAGGAATAACTGGCAAACTAATATCTTTTACATCATTCACAGGTATAAGATATGCAGTATGCAAAGTCAAATATTAGTTAGAGATTTGTGCTCATTGGCAGTTTAGCAGGTGTCTTTCTCTTCAATCTTATACCACGTGACCCCCCTTTTCCTTGACTCGCGTAACCTCCTAGTAATGGGCTACTTATAGATCCACTATAGACTTTAATCAGTATAAAAGAAAGTTCTAGTACAAGGAAAGATGCTTGAAGTTCCAGTCCCGTCATGATCACGAAACTCGCTTCCACTTAGGGCTGTAAATGAACCGAGCTGTTCATGAACAGCCCATAGTTCATTCCTAAAGAGCTCGTTCATATTCCTTAATATAATACATGAACCGACCATGAACAACATTTAGAGCTTGTTTACTAAATGAGCTGAGCATGAAAACTTCCAATTGTTCACAAATGTGTTCGTGAACGGGGCTACGTAATGGAATCAATAATATTATGTTTAAAGCATGAAAATTGTGTTTAAAGCGTGGAGGACCTAAACTCAATTTGCTAAAAAACCGAGCCCAATTCTAAACCCAAACATTTCCTGCTTAAGCCCTAAACTCTGTGCAACCAAACAGTCCATGCAGCCCAACTTCTCTCCATTTCCATTCAGAAAACCCTCCCTCCCTCCCTCCCTCCCTCTCTCAGACACAAATACATCAAGGTGGACTGGAACAGGGATCAGATAACATCACATATGTTCCTCTACGACTCTGAATCTCCGATCTTTGCGAAGATCCAGAACTCCGTCGATGTAGGGTCTGAATTTCTGAAGCTTGAGCTCGGTTCTCGTAGTTAAACGAACAAGCTGGGCCTGAGTTTTGCGTTGATAAACCCAAGCAGAATTCAAACATCCATATTCGGCTCCTAACAACACAAGCAGACATACCTGGAAAATATACAAATTGAGCTCGAACAAAACCATACAGCCCTACTTCCACTTCATAAATCCATAGAATACATTCTCTTATCAATGCCTTCTTTTTTCTGTGGAACTGCCTTAATTATCAAATGATGAAACTTTGAATTTTCCTATACACCCTGCCCCAACCCTCCAAAAACGAACCAAAGACAATCCAAACACAAAAGATCTGCCAAAAAAAAAAACACTTTAGTTCATGTACTTGTTCTTTGCAATATATCAAAATATTGCTTCTGTGGTACAACGTAACCATATAATGCCGCATTCCACTTACAGTCGCAAAGCCAAGCAATGGGAGAAATGATTAACTTTTGTCATTAGTCTATACAATATACCCTTATCACTAAAAAACAGACTCAGCACCAGTGCAATACTTGTTTATATTTGTGGATTGCCTGCAGATGAGTACAGAGCATCAATCAGGACTGTTTATCACCTGATCAGTCTCAACTAGGCGACCAGCCTTGGATAGCAACCTGAACATTCTATAAGCCTCCCTCCCATATTTTTTCAACACAATGGATTCCACCTGCAGGAAGATGAGTTCATAGTTTGTCAGTCAATGTAATGTTAATCTTTTGACAAAATAGAAAAGACGGTAAACAGGAAAGACCTCCTGATTCTGGGCCATTCCAATGATGTTCTTTAAATCTGTATAACAGACAAAATTTGCATCAATTAAAACACAAGCAACTATAAACCAAAAACTTCAATAGGCTTTTTCATCCTTCTAGCAGCCAAAAGGCTAAATAAAAGACAAAATGGTACCAATGCTATATGTTTCATCGATCGCTACCACGGGGATATCGCAACCCAGTTGGTCAAGGATTGCTCTAACATGCTCTAATGTCATGCTACGACCTTCTTCACTCTTCATCACTTCTTCAAATATAGTATTCATGGAGAGGGGAACTGCAAGAAATTCAATATGACTTACATGAGACGACTTGAAGCTTTAAAAGAAAGGTGGGAAAAACAAAATGCACAAGTTCGTGACAGGAGCTAGAGGAGAGAGAAAGGGTTATATTGCCAATTTATATCACTTTCTGTGGCGCAGTGTTCTTCACTGTGGAATATTTCCAGCCTTACAATACCCACATTATAGTCAATCCAAACATTATTCCTATTCCTTTGTGTCTCCTGAAACAATTTAACTTATCAACGACTGTACCATGCAAATTGAATAAAGGTCATTAATATGCTTTTAACAAATGGGCACCGTATTAAAGGTTGAGGCACAAAAACCATTATATGAGAGAGAGAGAGAGAGGTCACCTGAATTTTCCATTTTCATCTTAGTCTCTTCACTCCTAGTCGCCTCCAAGATTGCACTTAGAACGACGCCAGCTCCATTGTCAAGCCGAGCTCTTACATTCCTGATACATTCCTAATAGTGAAAGATTCAAAATAATCTGTAGCACGATCTGAAGTTTTAGGAAAAGAATTGAAAACCTATAAAACAACATGCGTGGGTTTGGAGGGTCCTGCCAACTCAGGCTAGATGGGAAATATGATACCTTAATTACAGGGTTATTGAGGCATGTTCATATATTGTGCATGTGTGCGCGTGTGAGGTATAAATATACATATATATCCACACACTCATTCATATAGGTCTTGAGTTGCTATCCTCTGGAAACATGAAAAGAGGACTAATTCTCTATTTGCGCTTAAGTTTGATCCGAAGACTCTTCTGTCCCTCTAGGTTCTCTAGTGCCTTTTTGGTCCTTCAACTAAATATCCATATATTTTAGACCATGACCCATTCCTGTCGACAATGCTAAACGATGTAGTCAGGTGCATGGCATGTCACCTATCAAGAGGGGGACATGTGAAAATTTGGCTTTGTTTGGCCAGTTAATGGGCTACTGAGCTCATGGGGTTCTGGCAATGGTAAGAAAACCAGCAACCTTTAACATGCAGCTTCTTCAATCTCAGGATTCTAAGCCATTGCTGTACTTGACAGCCATGGGAGGTCCTCAGAGCTCCTCTCTTTTTCACTTTCAATAATGGTGGCTATCCTTTTCCCTACCCCCTCTTCTTCTCCCAGTAAAAGCAAACCACCAGCAACCCCCTACCTCAAACCCGGACCTGAACAGGATTAGCTCTCAAAGATGCACGTGTGCAAACCTCTACCTAACAATCACCATTGCAACCAATAGAACACGCATTATACACTTGCAACCCTTTTAACTGCGGAACGAAGATCAAACCGCGATAGCTGTGTTCCGGCATCCAGTTCAAGGCTGTGCTTGTTTCTCTGGTACAAAATGAGAAAGAAGAGGTGCTTAGGTGGCTGCATTTGCAGGAAACAGAGAGCAGAAAGGGGAAGGGAATGGAGATGGAAAGGTGGCCTGGCTCTTGGGTTGGTTTTGGTTAAAGGAAAACCGAAGATTATTTGGTTGAGATGGGGCTTGAGCCAGTTCACAAAGACAGAGATACCCTCTAGATACGTCATGTGCCACCTGATTGATCTTTTCCACTATCGTTTTTGACAGTGATCAGAGGAAAGGTTTAAAATGATCTAGAAAAACTAGGAACTAAACAGAGAAATGAATAAGACTTAAGGAGCAAATAAGTCTTACAAAAAATGACAACTGTATGTAACACTCCTTACACCAAATATGGCATCTTGTAGAATGCTCATTAAGCAAAGAGCAAGTCTTACGTTGAGTCAGGGTGGAGGAGAATTTTGGTGCTTCAAAAAGATTTGCACATCGACAGCATTATCATCTTAAATCATCAACTCCTAAAATTTTAGACATGGAAAGTTTACTACTATTACTAATTGGAATCCATCAAAGCCATGGTCTAACTCCACTGGATAAAAATTTAATTTTTGCAAGAAAGGATGCCGTCAAGACTCTGCCTCATATTAAAGTGGTTTTGCACTTCCCTGGGCGGGTATGTTATACCTCAATCGCTTAACAAAATAAAAGAACATCGGTGATGTAAATTGATAATAATTCCATCAGAACTCTCTCTGAATGTAAATTCCCATGCCAATGGTCACTATTTTCATACATTCAGGTCAAACAAGATATGCAAATAAACAATAACATTATGGTTAACGTATAAAGCAGTCAGTTGAAACAACCCAAATAATCGCTCAAGAGACTAACCTTATGCCTAAGGCGTCGTACAAATTCTTCGAAATTGACACGCCAAAGAACTTCTTTATTTTTGTTTGTTGCCCATGCATCTCCATTCAACTCCAAACTGTCTTGCTTCCGCTGTAAAATGAGAACAGGGAAATTACAATAAGGTTGACCCAGCCAGCTGCTAATAAAACCACACACCAACCTTCTACCCAACTGTTGCGCTAGTTGGGTTTTCCCCGCTATTTTTCCCAAGAATGTCAATCCAAGTATCAGCGTCAATTAAAAATCTCATTGATGCCATTGGTGATGCTGCCGCCAATGCACGTTGCTCTATTGTCTCCAATGCTTCAGCCATCTGTTGGATTCATGTACAAATTCAAAATCTCATGATGTATATTTATCTGCAACAGCAATTGAATGGGACATTTCCACTAAAAATTTTGATAAGAAAACCACAGACCCTACCTCTATATGCTTAGGCCCTAATGCCACTCAGAATAGAGTTGTTATGTACGAGGTGGAAAACGTTTTAAACATTTCCAGTCTTAGAAGTGTCCAAAAAATGCATGGTGCAAGATGTACAATTTGTGATGACTAACATCGGAAGTACTAATTTATTATCTACATAACACCGACTAGACTCAAAAGTTAGGATTTTGAAAGAATCCAAGTCTTCTGCCAGTTAGTAAGAAATGACAATATAGTTTGCAGATGAAGTTGCTACTATTGTCGGTTTATAAGTCACAATTTTCCCAGTGATTCTTCAACCAAGACTCAATTCCAGATAGAGGTGTCAAAAGGGCCGGGCCCGGGCCTAAAATGGCCCGGGCTGGCCCGGCCCTAAAGGATGAACAGTGCGGCCCTGGTCCATAGGGCCAAGGGCCAGGCCTAAAAATTGGAGGAAAAAGCCTAGTCCGGCCCTAAAAAAGCCCGGGTTTGGCCCGGCACTGAACAGGCCCGAATTGGGCCCAGATCTGGCCCGAATTTTGGCCCGGCCCAGGCCCGGCCCTAATTTTCAATTTTTTTTTAACTTGATATTTCCATTGAGGAGTGGTTTTAAGAAAACAATATTAAAAAAATAAGTCATAATAAATTGGTTTATCTTCTAGAATGAGTTTATAATGACTAGAAGCATTTTTTGAAATTACATAAGGCTTACGAATATATTCCTCATTATCGTTCAAAGCTAACTAAATTTAAATATTAAGGACTATCTAAATTTAAATCACTTGTTAGATCATTTTTTGTGCTAAGTCCTCATGAGCTGTTTGTATTTCAATTGTAACATCATTTTTTTCTTCTAAATATAATATGATTTTTCGTTTTTTCTGATATCTAAATTTTATGTCCATATTAGAAAGTGATTTTAAGGATACAAAAATCAAAATTAAGTTCTACTACGTCAGTATACTGATTAGGTTAAGTTTTAAAATGATTAGGTTAATATTAATTTTTAGGTTACATTTGGCTGACGAATATAACCCTCGTTATTCCTGTAAAATTAATATAAAATAAAGCCTCTATCCTTATTTAAATTATTAGTTGGATCTTTTTTTTGTTCTAAATCGCATAAGTTACGGTCTGTTTGAAATCAATTCTTTTAGGATTTGGATTTGAAATTCAGAATTGGATTTGAAATTTAATTCACTTTCTTTTGTAATAAGCTTATTTACAAGCTTATTTCAAATTAATCCTTAATATATATATATAGCAACAGATCTTAAGCTCAGATAAAAGGAGGAAGGGTCTATGAACAAATTTATCTTAAATTTAAATTTTTTCATAACATAAAAAATTGAAAAAAAAAATTATTCAGGCCCAAGCCAGGCCCTAAAGTTAGGGCTTGGGCTTGGACCAGGCCAGGATATCCTCACATTGAGCCCGGCCCGGTTTGCAAGGCCCGAAGCCCGGTTTGGCACTGGCCCTCTTCTGGCCTGCTGGGCCGGCCCCAGCCCGGCCCATTGACACCTCTAATTCTAGACTCGCCTATAGCTATATAAATGAAGCCATCAAAACTTGAGAAAAGACGTCAACTACCTTGGCAGACTTAGCACCTCGTTTCTTTGCAGGAGTTTCATCATCACCTGGTGGTGCAAGGAACGGTTCATGAGCTGGACATCGCTCCACGTATCGGGCATTCACAAGTCTATTAAAACTGCCTTGTAAAGCATCGAGAGTCGTACAAAGTCCTGTGGATGAATGGTAGATTAAATTTGAACATGATAAGAACAGAGAACACTATAATTTAAATTCTTTTCCTTCCCTTTTGTTTATAAGCATGGAAGGGAAAGGCAGAAGAAATACATATTAGCCCATCAAAATTGCTCATAGGTGCATCTTACATATCAATCTAAAAGAGCAAGATTTATCTGGAAAAAATTTCCTTTATCCCTGTCAAAAGACATATCATGCGTAGTAAGAAAAAAGTCCTATTGTTCTAGGACCTTAACTAACCCAAAAAAAGAACAGTGGAGTAGGCTTCTATTTTTACAAGTAATGTAGCATTCGTGAGAATAAGACACATCGGAAAGACAGATATTAATACTTTAATATATAAACCTTGTTAGCCTCTCCATGCATTGCCATTTTGTTTTGAGCCTGATGCTTTAACATGGTATCAGAGATGGTCAACCGAGATTCAAAACACAACAGACAATTTAAATTATGAAAACATGTTGGCCCACTAAAGTAAGATGCTTAAACATTATCCACCAAAGGTTGTAAAAATTATTCACCATGAAGCTACCCGAAAAAAGGTGTCATTGGTATTCTTACTTTCCTCAACCAACAAAAAGTAGAAGACCAAAAAAGAGCCATAAGCTTATCCATATGCATCTCCGCACTCTTAAAAGCTCCTCTTCCTCTCTCCAAATGCACCAAGCAAGCCCAAGCCCTCAGATACAAAAACAAAAACCACAAAAAGTTGAGAAGTGGACGGACCATGAATCAACAAACGCCCAAAAGATGTATTAGCAAACAATGTATTTTATTTCTGCTCCAAGAGTTTTAGAATTTTCTAGGCCACAATGAGGATCATAGTTTGAATTCCGACCTGTCAGCTAACAAGTGAAAGACTGATCACCGAGTATAGAAAAGAACACATCATCAACCAACTATAAACACAAAACACCACGAAAAGTCCAGACGTGAACAAACCATGACTCGACAAACGCCCAAAAGACATCACTAGCAAACAATTGCGTATTTGATATCTGCTCCAAGGCATTTGGAACTGGAGTCCAAAATAAGGATCATAGTTGATTTATGCCTGTCAGCTATTGAGTGAGAATCTGATTGCAGAGCATAGAAAAGAACACGTTATCAACCAAATATAACCACACTCCAGTTAATTAAAATAACTGGAAAGCAGTACAATCCAAATTCAATGCTTTTTCACCTAGTAGTTCCCATACTAGTAACAAAACTGATAGATAGTAATAGTAGAATAAGAATCAGAGTATTAATAATAGTAATAGCTGATTTTAAGTGCGTTGGTATCAGACACGTCAATTCATGCGTCTCAAACGCATAAGAAGGAAACAAAACCACAAGAAACAGAAACCATATGGAGAGAGTATTCTCAGGAAGCACAAGGCACGTACCTACACTTTGGTTCGACATCTGCTTATGCCTGTCTACAAGCTGGTTTACTGATAGCCTGCCATGTTGAAGCAACCCTTCAAAAAGCTCCTCACACTGCCAAAACAATAATCCCACCAAGCAAAAATTTCAATTCACCAGAAACTACATAGGAAACACATAAATCTACAAAAAAACAAGAACAAACTGACTTCTTTACCGAGCTCCTCGGACACAATTGTTACAAATTTCGGAAACCTCATATGGTGTATAATGTTATCAAATAACACTATGTACTGCGTTATAATCTTCGGCGCCTCTCCAAATCCACCTGCATTCAGAAAAGTTAATAATCATCACTACGATGATATCATCACTAGGTCATTCGTCAATGGTATTTTTGTCA
>JAVXUP010000990.1:0-152500 GCA_033070095.1 Escallonia herrerae | reverse complement strand
TGCGAGACAATGTGAGGAAACATGATAATCAAGAATTCCCAAATTAGTGGCAAAACTCCGAACTGAATGTGACATATTCTCTGCATTGTAGGCGCTGCAGAAGCTAATGGAAGCACCGAGGAGCAGGGCTTCAGTTGATAAGTTGCACCAATAACAAATCTGCACGGATCCATTTCTTGGTTTCGGTTGATGAAAAAGTGAAAACGTTTTGAGTACAAGTTTTGACCAGTTTGATCATCTATTCATATGTCATTCAGTCATCTCAAATCCTTGTCCTTAGGCTGACATTTGGTTCACCGTTTGCAGCCCATCCGAGAATTATGGAAGACTTTGCTGGAGATGTTTGGAAAGAATAACCAAAACTGTGGGACGACTCACCTTTTCAGAGTTTTTTTTCCCCTAATTAATACGGTTTCGAAGCTTAATTATCAATATTGTTTTCAGAGTTTTTTTTCAGAGTTTTCCCAAAACTGTAGGACGAGTTATCTTTTCAGAGTTTTTTTTCTTAATTAATACTATTTTAAAATTTAATTATCAATATATTCTATTTTAAAGCTTATTCACACTTTCAAAAATTATTGTTTCAAACCACGATTTCAAGCAGCAATTTTTATTTTATTTCTACTGTAAAGTAAAAATTGATGTTCTTGAAATCATGATTTCAAACAGTAATTTTTAAAAGTGTGATATGCGGATAAATAAGTTTAAAAAATAAATAAATTAATAATTAAATTTTAAATATATATTAATTAGAAGAAAAAAAACTCCAGCTTTCCATATTCTGCTGCCTCATGAGTCATGCCTAACACTTTTCTTATATATATACATGCATGTCCAACAGTAAAGACATTAAAGGACATTAAAGTCGCCTTAACATCGTTGGTATAGTTTTGGGTGTTCAAAGTTAAAATTTTCTTTGAAATTACTTAAAGTTTTGATTTATAATTTTTTTAAAAAATAAAAATTAAAATATATTTAGTTTTTCAACAAAATAAATGAGTATTTGATTATCCAGTTTTTATTTTAAATTTTTTCTTTGGTAGTGATTGCGATGGCAGTGGCCCGCGGCGCGTGTGCCGGGGGGGGGGGGAGATCTCAAAAACCACAACTGAAAATTCAAAACTCCAAAATGAAAGTTTTCAAAAACAGTCATGTTTAGAAACTGGTTTTCAAAACTGAAAAAAAAAAATCCCGAAAAATTGCATGTCAAACTCGTTTTTTCTCAAGTTTACAAAACTGGAAAAAAAATTAGAAACGAAATAGATTTCAAACGCTACCTAAGTTGTTCCAGTTATTTGCTTCATTTCAAATGCTAAAGGAAAAAAGCATTTGAGGTGGAATTCAAGTGTAAAATCCGATTCTTTTATAGTCTTATAGTTACAAATTTCAATTTGTTACCATCAGACCAAGTGCATTTACCGGCTAATACTTTACAGTAAGATGATACCATGTGATGAGACGTTATCCTTGGTGTTTACGTATGTAAAAAAAACCTCAAACAATTATAGATCTTTCACATGAATGGTCTCTTCGTCCGAAGATACTTGTAGCCAACATAAAAACTTATTGGCACTTGTCCATGTGATTGATTAATGATACTTTTCATACAATTATTTATCTTGTTCAATAATTGTACATAGAAAATCTCGATGTTCAACGCGATCCCCCTCACGTGTAGGGTAGGAATCCATTGGGATTCTTTTGTAACTTCTGCGTAATATCCCACCATGGAACCTACATGAAGTGTAGGCAACCTAACGACCTCTGATCAGACCAAATGCGTGAGTGCAAAAATAAGCAAAGGAAACGTCACAAGGATAGTAATGAAATGAAAAGCACTCTCGTTCTGTTTTTATACTTCGAGAACCAACACCCCTCAAAGAAAAGCCCCACCACTTGCCACCATCAGTCACTGGTTCTTGGTTGTTACCAAATAGGTGCAGGTGGAGAGTTCCAAAGGGATCGCATTGATCCAAGGCCATATATGAATGAAGGGCTTTCGTCTGTTGTGGCACCGGATCATGCGATCCCTTGGGAAGTTTCCATCTGTGACTGCCCTGTACATCTTATGGAGGTGCAGAGGTCAGCTCTTTAATTTTCTTTGGTTTTGTATGTTCACTCTCCCCTTAAGGATTGCATATGCTTACAAGATACTACCCATGTATTTTGGAAGGGATATGTTGTTTCCGCTCTTTTGTATGCCTTTTCACCTCCTTGTTTGTCTCTAAAAGCTTAAGATTTGAAAGAGGTACCTACCGGTTCGAGTTCAGGAGGGGGCAAATTTACCTTGTCTGCTTAGCCTTCAAGCTCTTACCTGTGAGGTTCCTCTCAAGCCATCAATCAGAAAGTTCTGCGGCATGTTTCTTGTTCAGAGTTGACTTGGAGGTTGATCCTAGAGCACGCTTTTTTAGAAGAAGTAGGTTGGAAGGATCGTTTTGCACATGGAAGCGCTAATTTTGGTGATAGCACAGCCTTGGAGAGACTGGCCCCGTTGTTAGGAAGAGAGTAGAAAATATTTTGTTAAGTTATTTAGGGCCCCCATTGTCTAGTATCCTGTATGTACCCTGTGAAACTTCAACCAAATTAAGGGTCGGATATATCCTACTCATACTTCAGTATGACCATTCTCGTTTTTGATGGGTACTTTACTTTTTCTTTTCATCAGACGTGTTTTTGCGACAAATGTAACTAGCAGTGGACTTTCCTTATAAACAATACCATTTTCTTACTTTCATTATTGGCATGCACATTCATAACCCACTGCTATATATGGCAATCAAATTGGTATAACCCTAATCCTCCCTAACCTAGCTTTTGTTGGCACCTACTGTATTTATGAAGAATCGAGCACGGCAGGTGAAGCTGCATATGATGAAACAACTACTAACTCATTGCAGCTTTGCACGATTAAATGTACTATTCGGCAAAAGTTTCAAGTGTGAAACGAAACGAGTGTATCAGAATTTATCGGAAAGTGTAAAAAATGTAAGACCATTCCTCAACTAGTTAGTTTAATATGGCGCAAATAGGTGAAATTAAGTCGCTAAGTTATATAAATTGTGAAGACTTTGAAAGAAATAATGCCATGTTTAATCTTCAATGAAAAGACATGAAAAACTAGCCCTCGAGGCATTAATCTACGCCATTTCTTCAAAGATCACACCTTAAGAAATATAAACTCCTAATTACGCAAAGACGTAAAAGGCTTTAAAATTCATTCCGGTTTGATTTTTTAATAAAGAGCTACTCTGTATTATTTTTGCAAAAGCTACTAAAACTCTAGTTAAATACTCTGTAATGGTGTAGGAAGTAATTTTGATGTGGCAAAATTGATTCCTGACGTTCTTCAACATAAAAATTTACTCAATAATTTCCGTTCCTAAGTTTCTCATACAAAATTTATATATGGAATCCATACTCCCTCTCTGGAATTGAAGGTTGTTTGACATGAAGATTGCCGATTTAAAGTGGGTTAGTTATATTAGCTAAGGGACCCGTGCAACGCACCGAACGTTCTTTAATTTCTCAAATATTGCCCAATATTTATTTATATAGATATTTTACAACTGTTAATTTTTTCAACTTTTTAAAAATATTTTTTATAATGTGTTTTTATAGATTCTTTATAACTGTTATTGGTTGAATTGCAGGTAAGAAATTTACTATATAAAAGATTGTATTTGAATATAACTTTTGAAAAAGTAACATTATAAAAGCATACCTTAGCAACAAATGTAGAATACATGATTTAATACAATCAGTTTTTACTCACAAATAAGATGTGAACGTTACAATTAAAAGTCTTATAGATTTAGAATGTCTTTTCATTAACGTTTCCTGACGACATATGATAACAATCTTGTACTACTATTTAACTGAATTTAAACTTTTTAATTTAATATTTAGAGTTTTGTAGATATAATCGTTAATATGTAACAATGATATATAAGGAACCAATATAATTTAAAAAAAAAGTTAGTTATTTGTACTATAACTTTCAGTTTTTTTGTGAGTTTAATCTAGTAAAGAGTATTATGACTTATTTACTGATGGTGTATATGAATCTCAATCTTCCTATAAGCATAAATGTCAAATTCACTCACTTTCTTTCTTCATGAGAAACTCTTTGTGTATGTTATTTGTCACTTGTACGATGAAA
This sequence comes from Escallonia herrerae, assembly GCA_033070095.1. Taxonomy (NCBI): domain Eukaryota; kingdom Viridiplantae; phylum Streptophyta; class Magnoliopsida; order Escalloniales; family Escalloniaceae; genus Escallonia; species Escallonia herrerae. The sequence goes on along the minus strand of JAVXUP010000990.1, from coordinate 148,341 downwards.
AGGAAAAATAGCATTGAAAGTGTTTCTATCTATACATAACTTATTAAAGTGTTGCTAACATGACTTAATGAAAATACCATTGAAATATTAGTAGTGTAGCCAGGGGCTAGAAAGTGGTTAACCATAAAAATATCGTCTTACCTAATTAACGAAACTTTAAAGAATCAAAATGTGGGACCAAAATCAAAATCGAAAGATAAAAGTCATTCTAGGAATAAAAAATTTACTGCTTCTAGTCCTGGATATAGTTTATGCACTTTCAAGTTGCAAGTAGAACTAACCTAAAGTCATTATGTTTTTATTTAAGTTCATCGTTTTTCTGCATAAAATTCTCGGCATAACCCGTCTATGAATATTACACTAACACTACCTCCAAATACTTTAATTAGCGCTATCATTACTACTATAAATACAGTTACCTTCACCATATCATAACTTTTGTTCGTCAGTGCACTTTCATGTTTCTATCGTCAGCTTTTTAGGTTCATCACTTGTCAATCCAGTTTAGATCATAACTTATCAATCAGTACTGTAATTTAATTAATATTTTTTCGAAACACCTTGTACTACCACTACAACAACTCTAACAACAATCATCACCTCTTGCACAACCACTGTTTAGTTATGACTATCACCACCACAATTATCAGCATACTACACGCCAACACCGCTACAGCCACATGTTGTTACTACATAATCTAAATTTCACTACCAACACTCTAATTTTATCACAACAATTATCACTATAGTGATTAGCATGGCTGATCACTCGCATAATTGCATATATTGTCACTCTCACATCGACATTTCGATTATACCATTACCACCGTAGGGCCACCCATGCTTCTCTCTTTTTGTAGTTGTTTATGAAGGGTAAAAGATTCTTATAACTAATTTATCTTTTCGTCTCTTTTATTCTATAAACTTATTATCAGCTTGTTACAAATTATTCTTCAATAAATTTTAATTTTTCTTGGAGATCTAACATAATTGGTTCTAAATTTTTTGTTCATATTGTGTGTATCATGTTAGATTTTAAGAAAATTGGTGCAAAAAGACGAAAGTTACAATAAAGCTTATGGAGAAATAAGATTTCTTTAAAAAGAAAAAAAATACCAAAACAAATAGGATGATATTTTGCATAACTAAAAGATTGAGGTAAAAATGAAAATATACGCTTACCTTTTAATTTGTAAAGATTAATTGTTTATATTTGCGAGATTTTATTTATATTTGTAAGATTTTATTTTAAGTATTTTTAAGAAGTTAGTAGTTCAAAATGAAGCCTTTTTAGATTATGTAGAGCTTTAAAGAAGTAGATTTGTTTTTTTTTCTTAAATTTTATAAAATTTACAAAAGTCGTGCAATGATCATACTAAAGAATTAGTAAGTAGAGTATGATTTTCGTATTTTATATTTTTTAGATTTATATTATTATTTTAAAGTACTTTTGAGATTTTAGTAATCAAAATTAAGGCCTAATGTATAAGTATATTGATTAAGTAGAGTTTTTAAAAGGTTTATAATTAGTTTTTTAGTTTTATAAAGTTTAAAAATATTGCATAAATTATACCTACGAATTTTTTAATAATAAATTAAAGTAAAGAGTTAAATAGAGTAGAAAAAGAAAAGAATACCAAAACAAATAAGATTCTTGAATCTTGGACTCTAAATAAAGAGACCACCTAAATTAGGAGACTACCACATGCAAAGTTGAAGTAGATAGAGTTTTAGAATGTATATAATTAGTTTCTTAGTTTTATAAAGTTTAAAAATATTGCATAAATTATACCTATAAATTTTTAATAATAAATTATAGTAAAGAGTTATATAGAAAAGTAGAGCCAATGATCATACTAAAGAATTAGTAAGTAGGATATGATTTTCGTATTTTACATTTTTGAGATTTATATTATTATTTTAAAGTGCGTTTGAGGTTTTAATAATCAAAATTAAGGCCTAATGTATAAGTATATTGATTAGGTAGAGTTTTAGAAGATGTATAATTAGTTTCTTAGTTTTATAAAATTTTAAAATATTGCATAAATTATACCTATGAATTTTTTAATAATAAATTATAGTAAAGAGTTAAATAGAGTAGAAAAGAAAATAATACAAAAATAAATAAGATTCTTGAATTTTATATATTTAATTCAAAAGAGTTGAATTCTAAATAAAGAGACCAACTAAGTTAGGGGAATACCACATACAAAGTTGAATTTTACGTGTCAGAAGGAGAAGACTAATAAAAAGTTCTACTCGTCGCAAAGATAGAGTTCCAAACCAAAAATTCTACGTGTCGTTATTTTAAGTAAAAGTTTCAGCATATATATATATATATATATATATATATATATATATATATATATATATATATTTGGGAATCTATACGGCATCAACCGTATTCCCAAAAGAAACAACTTGTATATTGACAGTTATAAGGAGAAAATGGGTGGCTTTGATAAGCCTATCATCATCATTAAATCGCTTCTAAAATGTATTTAGTTTAATTTTATATTCCAAAAGATTTTAAAAAATCAACATCTTTCGAATAGGATTAGCCATCAAACTACAGAAGATAGTAAACATTATTGAAATTTTTTGCCAATATTAAGAGTGAGACCAATGTTGTCCATTTACAAAATTTCAAAACCATAATGAAGTTAGCGCAATCTTTGCCACAACTCTCCGGCCACCAGAGGATTAAGCAAAAGTATACCAAAAAGAGCACAAACACCCTCGGCACTAACACTTGCTTCAAAGAATGCGCCATGAAAAGCCAGCAACTTTTACTTTTTCGGTATGAAAAACACTTCAACCAGCTCACTCAAAATAGTCAAAGTTAGTTAAAACTCAATTTATCATAGCATGGGACCACCATGAACCCAAATAACAATATTTGGTGATAATTAATAAGGGGAATTTTTTTATGTTGTTATGCCATAGAAAACTTTTCTATAGCAATTAGAATAAAAGACAGTTATGTCCTTCTTTAAAACTCTCATGTATTATTTATAAAGGGTAAAGCAGTCATTTTCTTTAAAATTGATAACCCTAATTCCCATCTCTTTTCCCCTAGCCACCACCACCATACCCCAGTCGCCGCCGCCTCCATAACCACCACACACGCCGTCTCCACCAACCCCCAACCTCGCCACCATCTCGTTGACAGCCAAGATTTTGCCTCGCGCACCACGCTAGGCCTCAATCGTCACCCTAACCACCATGACAGACCCCCCATGGTTGTAGCCCGCACGACCGCAGTTACCCACGTCGCGTCCCGTACCACCGCCACTGTAACGAACCACCGGCGGGATCTAACAAACCGCCGGTGGGATTCAAGGACAATAAGGGGCAGGGGAGTGATTTCCATCCATCTATCTTCCTCGCCTCGGTCGTGCCTTGCGGCTGTTGCTGCCACCGTGCATACTTCCGATGGTGGTGACGGCCGAGGAAGATGGTGAACTTTAGGGTTGTTAAAATTTACAATGAATATTACGCGTTTACCCTTCGTGAATTAATGCATTTGAAAGAGATATAGGGACATAATGGTCTTTTTACTGTTATGCCATAGAAAACTTTTCTATGAAATAGCAACACAAAAGTTTTTCCCAATTAATAAATTATATGTAGTGGGGTTCCACGCTGGTCTTACTTATGGGGTTGCGGTCAATATCTTCTCTTCCATAAAAATATTTTTTGGATGCAACTATGGAAGAAGGAAGAGCCTACAATCCTAGCATATAACGACAAATGATGATCGCAAAATATACGTTAGTGAATTTTAATTAGTGATGAGAGAAAAGTATTGTTAACAATTATTGTTATAGATATTTGTGAAATGTCACTAATAATATTTAACAACAATAAATAGAGATATATGAAGCGGAGCTACGTATTAGTCCTACTATAGCGTTAGGGTCAAAATCTGCCCGTTTAGTAGTAGCAACTAGCAAGGCCATTGATTAATCATGACGACTCCATGGATTAGAGTCTACCCCGCAAATGGCGGGGGGAAAGAAAGTCATACAATTTTTGAGCCGACTACAACCGAACTTTCCTCGTACTTGGAACTCTTGTTCCACTTTAACTGTTAATTAATGAGGATATATTTCTAGAAGTGAGCTTTTCTTTGTTCCTAGGGAGGAATGCATTGTTTGACTTCAATGGAATTCGGCCTTTGTATGAATGGGTCTTGTGTTGAATTGCAATGCTTCATTTTCTTTCTTGTCTTCATTCTCTTTTCACAGAGAAAATAAAAATGAAAGAGTAGGTTTGTTTCGAGCTTCCTGAGCGGAGTACATTTTAAATTTTTCCTTGCAAAAAAGTGAAGAGTAGTTTTGCTTTAAGGTTACATAGCAGAATCAATTTTAAGTTTTTCCTTGGCACTGTCGTTTCTCGCCCATGGTACCAAAACAAATTGATTCTCACTTCCCTTTCCTTAGGCACCCGATCCCAATAAAATTGACCAGAGTTCGATATTTCCTTGTTAGTAAGAACATATATTATAATGTGTATCAACATTCTATGGTTGGGAAGAATAAAAGAATGGGGACAGTTCGTTCATTGAGTTACAATAATGAGCTGCAGTTGTTTTTTATGCAGTCTATGTGTCAAACACTGTCAACTTTCTTTATACTGTATTTCAAACCGATAATGTCTGTACTCGAACTTCTTTTGCTATGAGAACAAGTCTTCATTCACACAAGTGACGTATAAGAATTGGCAAGTAAGTTGCCAAATTGCGAAAACCCACGCCCATTAAAAATATGGAAATGATTTTGGAAAGTACCTAGCTATAAACCCTAAATTTGAGACAACACGTAAGGAGTAAGAATAGTCGCAATCAAAGTGGCCATGGGCCTATAGTTAACGACACTTCTGCAGGATTCATCAAACAAAACTGAGGTCAATTATTAGATGTGAGTTCGGTTTTAATACAATAAATGTGATGGAAACTTCATTTCAATAAACTTGTGGAATCTCATAGCAATTCCCCATAGTCAATTAGTCAAGGGCAGACTCCTCGACTCCCAAATGAGAGTTCTCCCCTAAACTGGGAGTGAGGGGTGCGTTCCAAGGTACCAGTCCTTGTGGGGTCTTTGCCGTGGCGTCAGGTCACTAACGTCTAAAAGTTAGGCTGTGTTCTTTCCACGCTACAGTACAATGCAACATTGTCTGTTAAAACAAGTATATAAATACCCTTGCCCGTTCATGATTCTCATGCACATTTCTCCCGAGGGAAAAGCCTTTAAGCTAACTCAGCTTGCCCAAGTGAAAGCTAGCCGGCCATTTTCCCATTCTTTAGAATTCTCCCTCATGGCTGCTTACCGTAGCTTGAAAACTTTGGCAATCCTGGCTCTTGCTCTTGCTTTCTGTGTTCAAGGCACTCTAGGTTAGTGAAATAAATGTTTTCAATCAATGCACACTTGACATCTATGCAACAAGTACATATACGTAGGAAAAAGTTTCCATTTCGGTGCTGTAATTCATTGGCGAACCAAGTGACTACACCATGCATTATACTGTTATATATTTTATGAAAGACCATACCTAATGCAAGATGTACAACATAGCGATTCTTAGACATAGAATTGATCGGCTCTTTCAATTTATTTATATTGATATTTTCGCTTGTTGATCAGATGCCTTCCTCTAATATCTTAAACCTTGACTCAAAGGGTTTTCACCATCCGCGGTTTAAGAATACAACTATAACGAGTATATTATATTTGTTACTTCATGCAGGAACCATAGCATGCCAGAATCTGAACAAGGACTCGTGTGCCTTTGCGGTATCGTCATCTGGGAAGCGATGCGTGCTCGAGAAGCGCGTGAAGAGGAGCGGGGAGGAAGCATATACTTGCAGCACGTCAGAGATCGAGGCCGACAAGCTGAAGGACTGGATTGAAACAGATAATTGCATAGAAGCATGCGGGCTCGAAAGGGATGTGCTTGGGATCTCGTCTGACTCTCTTCTCGAGCCTCGTTTCACGCAAAAGCTTTGCTCTCCTCAGTGCTACGGTATCTGCCCCAACATCGTTGATCTCTACTTCAGTCTTGCCGCCGGTGAAGGTACTTAAATAATTCGGCTCAGTTGTTCAAAGTCTTTGTCTTACTCATTTAATTAAGTCGAGTTACATTTTGGCTGCGAACCTGGTTATAAAAAGTTAGATAACCCTTGCTGTATATTGCGATGATTAAGTCTGTTCTCAAGTCCTATTTCATCATCCTGCCAACGGTTAGAAACGTTTTTTTTCTAGACCAAGTTACAAGCAATTACAAACGTGTTAATTTTGTGTTTCCAGGAGCATACCTACCCAAGTTATGTGAAGCAGTCCAAGGAGCAAACTCGCGTCGAGAGATGACAGAGATCAAGAGCTCTGGATTTGTTGCCCCCGGACCTGAATCAGGAGTGGCGCTGCCCATGAAGTCCATGGTTGCTCCAATGGTTGCCCCTGCAATGCCTCCTTGCTAAATTTCTTTGTACTTCATAGACAGATTAGAGTGTGTATGATTACTACTAGATACCTCTGGGGCTTGTTAGTCCACAATAAGTATAGCAGCTTGGCATGAGCACATGCTCATTGTAGGATTGTCGTTTACATGCACTTACTTGTACTGGGTTTGGACACAAAATAAAGCATATGTATTGCTCCAAAACTGTCACTCGATTTTATGTGCTTTGTTAAATATTGGAAAGAAAAAGTCTCCTAATAGGTATTTTTTTTATGATTGAACAAAAGGCTGGACCGTAAGGCTCTAATCCAACCGGCAGGGAGTATTGCGTCTCGGGGACCTATAAGGCCGCCACATACATCTGAACCCTCGATTCCCGCACCTATGTCGAGGCCGAAGCGCACAAGGACCTGTGTGTAGAGCACATGCAGGGCGATGACGTAAGTTTGCCACCAACAAGTGCGGCGGACAGGATTCGAACCCAGGTAGAAAACCTGGATTGGGATCCTGGGAACCGCTGAACCAACCCTTGTTGGCGTCTCCTAATAGGTATGTGCCTTCGGAAATCTCTCACATGGCCGAAAGTTTCTCCTTGTGGGTAAAGGTAAAATACCAAGTTTTACGTGGCACGTATTATTCTACCATCTTTTTTATGTTGGAGTAATCAACAAAGAACATCATATATAATTGTAAAATTCAATCAAGCCCCCATACTAGAAATTTTTTCGGCTAGTTAAATAATGTCCATTGAATCGCCTTTCATTACAACGGTAGGGAAAACACCGTACGTTCCATTTTCAGAAGAAGGCAACGGAAAGTCTGTTCGGGACTATCTTGGACCCTCTCACCCTCCCTTGGCTGTTGACGACCAAGTTTTGCCCCTTCTTAGAAGTTGAAGTTTCTCGCAAAACAGCCTAGCTAGTCAAATGGTCCATGTACAATTACAAGCTGGTAACTACTACTAAGAAATGAGGCAATCTAGACGTGACGGGACTGCAAATATAAGTGTTAGTATGTTCAGATTTGGCAAGTCTTCTAGCTAAAACCGTTTGGATTCCACTTTTTGTTGCTTTTGTATAACATTCAGAAAGAAAGTAGAAAAACATTCTTCTTCAAGAAAGATGAAAACATGTCACCTTGTTTGAACAATAAATTTGAAAATAAGCAAAATAGCAGGACTTAAATATAACTTAAAGAAAATGAAAGTATAGTGTCATTTTTCAACACATTTTCATTATGAGTTGGTTAATTCATAAAAGGGTAGATATCACATATGTAAATAATACTAATAATGTTTTGGAATTGGTCAAAAAATGAAATTAGAGAATTTAACAATTTGGCTCGATCTGATACCTCTTATCTCGCTTGTCATGATAGATTTTCCCTCACTTAATCTTTGACTGTAGTCACTCTCTAAACTAGTGATAAAATGTTTTACTTTAAATTAAAAGCGTATCCGAATCTCGAAAAGATGGAAGGAGCGGAGAGACAGGGTGAGAAGTCCTGATAACAGAAGAGCCGCCATCCAAAGCATGACGACTAGCGTCTTTCTAATGAGAGGAACTAAACCTGCCCTACGCTTTGCGGTGACTAAAATTTTGCAACTAGTTTACGATGAAAGTAGGATTTAAAGCTATCGAGGTCCTTCAACTTTCTTCGAAAGTTGATGTAATTAGTCTCGGTACAAAATAAACAAATAGCCAGATTCTTTTCAGGTTAATTTGGAGAGTCGTGGGGTTGTGAATTTAGTGGCAGTCACGACAAATCACAGCAGGGGTGGTTTTGTGGTTCCGTTAATATATTTTCGTCGCAAAGACTAATCAGCGACGCTTTTCCTACAACCAGGTTTTTTTAATACTTGGATCGGGATGATGTTCATCTCGCAGACTTCTAACCCCAGGCTTCGCCCAGTCACACAACTGCTTTCTGGTCCATAGAGTTAATGACTTCTGCATGAAAATATGGAAATGGGTTGGAAAGTACCTACAAACCATAAACTTGAGACAACACAACGTAAAGATAATCGCAATCAAGTGGCAATGGTTCTATAATTAACGACTTCTGCATCATTCAAACAAGACACAGGAAAATTATTAGATGTGAGTTCGGTTTCAATATGATAAATCTGATGGAAACGTCATTTCAATAAACTTGTGGAATCTCATAGCAATTCCCCATAGTCAAGGGCAGACTCCTCGACTTCCAAATAAGAGTTCTCCTCTAAACTGGGAGTGAAGGGTACGTTCCAAGGTACCAGTCTTTGTGGGGTCTTTGCCATGGCGTCCAGTCACTAACTTCTAAAAGTTAGTCTGTGTTATTTCCACACTTCAGTCCAATACAACATTGTCTTCCAAACAAGCATAAATACCCTTCCCCATTCATGATTCTTCATGCACATTACTCCCGAGAGAAAAGCCTTTAAGCTAACTCAGCTTGCCTAAGCAAAAGCTAGCCGGCCATTTCCCATTCTTTAGAATTGTGCCTCATGGCTGCTTATCATAGCTTGAAAACTTTGGCAATCCTGGCTCTTGCTCTTGCTTTCTGTGTTCAAGGCACTCTAGGTTAGTGAAATAATTGTTTTCAATCAATGCACACTTGATATCTATACAACATGTACAAATACGTAGGAAAAAAGTTTCCATTTCGGCGTTATAATTCATGTGCGACTGCCACAGCCAAGTGACATCATGCGTTACAGTGTTGTGTTTTACGAACAACCACGTAATGCTAGATGTACAACATATTGATGCTTAGACCAACAAGCGATCGCTTGTTGGTCACATGCCTTCATGCCTTCCTCTAGTCTCTTGAAACTTTGACTCATAGGGTTTTTACCATCCACGGTTTAAGGATACAACTATAACGAGTATATGATGAATGTTACTTCATGCAGGAACCATAGCATGCGAGAATTGAACAAGGACTCCTGTGCTTTTGCGGTATCGTCATCTGGGAAGCGATGCGTGCTCGAGAAGCGCGTGAAGAGGAGCGGGGAGGAAGCATATACTTGCAGCACATCAGAGATCGAGGCCGATAAGTTGAAGGACTGGATTGAAACCGATAAGTGCATAGAAGCATGCGGGCTCGAAAGGGATGTGCTTGGGATCTCGTCCGACTCTCTTCTCGAGCCTCGTTTCACGCAAAAGCTTTGCTCTCTTCAGTGCTACGGTAGCTGCCCCAACATCGTTGATCTCTACTTCAGTCTTGCCGCCGGTGAAGGTACTTAAATTATTCGGCTCAGTTGTTCAAAGTCTTTGTCTTCCTCATTTAGTTAAGTCGAGTTACATTTTGGCTGCGAACCTGGTTATAAAAAGATAGATAATCGCTATATATAGCGATGATTAAGTCTGTTCTCAAGTCCTATTTTCATCATCCTGCCAACGGTTAGAAATTACAAACGTGTTATTTTTGTGTTTCCAGGAGTATACCTACCCAAGTTATGTGAAGCAGAACAAGGAGCAAACTCGCGTCGAGAGATGACAGAGATCAAGAGCTCTGCATTTGTTGCCCCCGGACCTGTATCAGGAGTGGCGCTGCCCATGGTTGCCCCTGCAATGCCTCCTTACTAAATTTCTTTGTGCTTCATAGACAGATTTGAGTGCATATGATTACTAGATACCACTGGGGCTTGTTAGTCCACAATAAGGAAGTTCATCGATATAGCAGCTTGGCATGAGCACATGCTCATCGTAGGATAGTCGGTTGCGTGTACTTAATTGTACTGGGTTTGGACACAAAATAAAAAAATTTAGATAGCATATGTATTGCTCCGAAACTGTCATTCGATGCTATGTTGTTAACTATTGGAAAGAAAAAGTCTCCTTATAAGTGCCTAAGGATATTTTTCACACTGCCAAAAGTTTGTCCTTGTGAGTAAACGTAAAATACCAAGTTTTACGTAGTATGGACTCTTTTTTCGGTTTTTATTTTTTTTATTTTTTATGTTAGTACAATCAACGGGTGTAAAAATTTTATTCTCCTTTATACCATCTTGTTTTTTCCGACTCAGTTAAATCTTGTCCATCAAATCACGTTTCATTACAACTGTAGGCAAAATTAAACTCTCTACATTCCATTTTCTGAAGAATGCAATGGAAAGTCTGTTCGGGTCTATCTTGGATCCTCCCTTAGCCGTTGACGACTAAAGTTTTCCCCCCTCTAAAAGTTGAAGTTTCTCGCAAAACGGCCTAGCTAGTCAATTGGTCCATGTACAATTACAAACCGGTAACTATACTACTAAGGAATGAGGCAATCTAGACGTGACAGGACTGCAAATATAAATATGAGTATGTTCAGATTTGTCAAGTCTTCTAGCTAAAACCGTTTGGATTCCACTTTTTGTTGCTTTAAGCTTTATATAGTTAAGAAAAGAAAATTAGAAAAACATTCTTCTGCAAGAAAGATGAAAACATGTGTCACCTTGTTTGAATAACATTTTTGCAAGTACGCAAAAGAGCTAGACTTAGATATTACTTAAAGAAAATGAAAGTATAGTGTTATTTTTCAACACATTTCCGTTATGAGTTGGTTTAATTCATAAAAGGGTGAATAACACATATTAAAGGAATTATTAATAGTGTTCTGAAATTGGTCAAAAAAATGAAATAATGAGAAGGTAACAATTTGGCTTGATGTGATACCTCTTATCTCACTTGCCATGATAAATTTTTCCAACTTATTGCCCTGATCGTCTTTACTCCCTAAACTAGCGATAAAATGTTTTACTTCCAAAGCATATCCAAAATCAATCTAAACGATGGAAGCAGGGGAGAGACAGGGTGGGAAAGCCCATTAAAAGAAGAGGCGCCACCCGGAGCATGACCGGTACCGTTATTCTAGCGAGAGGAACTAAAGCTGCGTATGCTTTGGGGTCACTAGAATTTTACAACTAGTTTATGATGAAAGTATGATTTAAAGGTTATCGAGATCCATCAAATTTTTTTTCTGAAAGTTAATGTTATTTAGTCTCTGTCAAAAATAAAGGATAGCCAGTTTCTTTTTCAGCTTAATTTGGAGCGTCACGGTGTTACAAATTTAGTGGCATTTGAGAGTCGCCACAAATTTTAGCAGGGGTGGTGTTATGAGTCTTATGATTTTCTGAATATTTTGTTCGTTGCAAAACCTAATGAGCGACACTTCTCCTACAACAGGGTTTCTTGATAGTTGGATCAGGATATACACCTCACAGGGCTCATACAGAGTTCTAAGCCCAGGATCGGCCCAGAAACAGAACTATTTTTTGGCCCATACTATATGGACTTAAGCTCTTACTGGTCTTTTTGGTTTCCCTTGTTCATGGGCCATACCTTTCTTTTTGGAGTTCGGCCTGTTTCTTCTTTCTCCTTTTTCTGTGTTAAAGGTACAAATTAGCAAAAAGGCAAGAATGTTTTAAATACTTGGTGTATTAATGAGCAAACAATTTACCATTTAGACTGAACTGTGGTATTTCTGCATCTTTATAGAGGTGTAATGCACTTGTAGATGTTGGGTCGTAGGTACCTTTCATATATGGCTTAGCGTATGCCCCTCTAATGTACAAACTTGTTTGTGTTTTAGGATAAATTTGAGAGGACATAATTTGGCAACAAACTAATAGTTATAAGAGATTATAAAGGTATTTTCTATGTGGGTTTCTCTAAGTCAGTGGAAGATCGATCTGAGGCAGAAATGGCTGGAATATTAGTTGCTTCCGGCCATGGAATGCGGATTTAGAGATGTAATAGTGGAAAGTGATTCGTCGTCCATAGTCAATGCTACAAAACATGTTTGCATTCATAGGGATTGTATAATTTGGATAAATGAATCACCTAGTTTTACAATGCTGGCGTTCATAAAAAATATACCCGATTTGGAATGAATAAAATTACCTTTCCATAAAAATAGAAAAAATAACAACAACAACAACAACAACAAAGTAATCCGAAGGTTACCATGTGTTCCTATTTTACATGAAGAAAATTACTTTTCATTTTTATTTCGAAACCTCCACTGTCACGTACCGCCGCCGCAGCCTGCCACCACCATCCCCCTGCCCTCACACACCACCATTACATATTTACAGCCTACTACTTTCGTTACCTTCACCACCAAACTGAGCACTGTGACCTTCACAATACAACCCACCACCACCCTGCCTTCCTCTATGCAACAGTGGACACACACTGCCACCACGACCGGACCACCGCAACTGCACACGTGCGTGCACGCATGAACACAGACAGTGACCCAAACCCGTCACAGTCGTCATGACCAACCTCCTCGACGTCGCTTCACATTCTCCGGCTCGTCAAATATGCACTGCTATGCTGCATGCCGCCATTGTCATCTCCGTCTCCGGCCCGTCTCTCCCCCTTCCATTGACAACGAAGTCGACGAGGATGCACAAATGGGAAGGACATATATTCTCTCTGGTAGAGAGAAACAGATTCCGGCAATTGATATGCTGGGACGGCTGATTGGCTGTTAATGGCGGTGTCTTTGACGATAACGTACTCCGTAATCTGTTGCATACATGTTTTTGATTTAAAAAGATAGAGAAGAACACGTTATTCTGAAGCCATGTTCCTGCAACACTGCCGTGCAAGAAACACAAACTGCCCTTTACTTTGTCCATGAATTGTTGCTTGAAATCAGACATCTACGTTACCTATCGACAATCCCGGACTGAGATGGGGGTCAACCTTAAGTCAGTGCTAACAGCAAAAGCTCCAGCATTATCATAAATCTTTAATCATTGAAGTAGCAATGTGCCTTGCCAAATTTAAACCGACACTATCTACTTCCACAATGCAAAAGGTTTAAGGTTAACCCATGTGCTAAATATGGTAAATTCCCGGGTTGGATGGTAAGAAGTATCCTGGAACGAATTTTGGCGTCAATTGAGATTGAGTTTCCTCGCCAAACAATCTTACAAGGGCACCTTCCGCACTAGTTCGGTGCATTCAAAGGATTATTTTTTTCTCCGGATGTTGGCCCAATGTTTAAACATAAAAAGTCAAAGAATGAAACAAATTTCTTTAGCCACCGACCAACCTGATATTTTTTTTTCTTTTTTCTTGAAGGAAAGATATTTCTCATTTGGGCAAAAAGATCGACAATATGTAGTATGAAACTCACCTACTAAGCTCAAGATCCTTCGACATATCATTTGCATTAAACTTATTTCTCACTTGGTGACAAATTAAAGGTTGTGCCCATCGATCAATAACTTAATAAAGGGTGTCTATTTTTTCTTGATCAGAGTCATAATGAAGTTTATGATGACCGGAGTATTTAATATTTCTCCCAATAAGATAGCTTATTTTGTTTTTTCACATATTCCAGTTAAAATTATTGGATCCCAAATTGAGGGTTCGACCAACGATCTTCACTATTATATTCCTTGTCTGGAATAAATATTAATAAGATTGAAACATAATATAAACACGGATCAACAAAAGTAAATATGTGTATTACTTTTCTTCCTATATATACAAAGTAGCACTCTTGTTTTGGAATAGCGCAATAGTAATTGATTTTTATGTAAGACACGATCGAAGCAGCTCTATCAAATACTAGCTTTTAAGTGAAGTCTGAATATACAATACACACAGTTGCATAGAGAAGCCATTTTCACCGTCCGAAGCCAAAAGCAATTACAAAAAGGAAATTATTTTTGCTACACACCAAAGAGCAGCCTCAATCTACTACCCCTCCATGTGGTAACACGTTATTGGTCCAGCAAACCGGTCATACTCTTTATTTCACTAGACTTGGGAATTAAATCCAAGTTCATCATCTTTTTAATAGTTCTCATATTAACACGTCCAAACCTACCATGCCAAGTATCAGAACATTTAACATTCGAAATAGATAAGGAAGCAGAACTTGCATACTTATAATCATCAAACTTCATTATTAATTAAGATAAAAAAGACCATCCACTAAATATCCTTTACCCATAAAGCAATCACTCCAAGTAATTACAACTTTATTGGATTCAGAAACAACTTTAAATTCATATTGAACTCTCAAAGCATTACTAATCAAATTCTTCCTAATTTCTAGAACATGTAAGACCCTTCTAAGGTAAGACAGTTCCCAGAAGACATCTTTAATTTTGTTTGTCCTTCTCCTAGTACCGTGGCCAAATTTAAATTATATTTGTTCTTCTCCTAGTGTACTTCCCATTCCCATGTTTACAGTTCTTATGCTGGATTCCTAATAATAACAAGAAAATTTATTTTTATCGGTGCACATATGAACATTAGCGCCCGAGTCAAAAAACCAATCTATTGAGTTAACAATAATGTTCAACTTTGGGCAACTAACAAAATATCTATTAGCAGGGCTTAAGGAACTAGCCCCCAAAAATAATCACATTAGCTTGGGATCTAGGGGCAACTACAGTACCATTTGGATTAGAAACTTGACCCATCTTGTAGCAACGGTCCTTGGTCTTGTGATTCATCCTCCCACATACCCAGCAATTTTTTTGACCAATACCATTACGATCTGACTTACTGTTATTGTTATTCAGGCCATTTTGTTTATTCTTATTATTCTTGTTGTTCTTATTTTCATTGTTCCTATTCAAACCATGATTCTTAAAATTAGTCAAGCTACATTTGTGAAGACTTTCGACAAAGTGAGTTTTCACTTGAAATCAGAATTTAAAAATTCTTTTTGTTTTTCACGATATTTTTCTTCAATCGTTAGAGTCACTAATAATTCATCCAAAGAAAACACATATCTGGTTTCTATTTCAACATCCTAGCAAAATCAAACCAAAAAGGTGACAACTTTTTAATCAGGGAAGCAACGACAAAAGAATCACTCAACTCTATTTCTTTTCCTTTTAGATGAGAAAGGAAGTTTCGAAAATGTTCTCAAAAACATAAGTCTGGTCTTTCACAACCATTTGAAAATATAAAAGCCGCTCAACATAGTATCTATTTAAACCGGCATCTTCAAACCTATATTTTAGTTCTAATGCTTCCCACAACTCAATGGAAAATTTAGTAGTACACAAAATACAATAAATAGCAGGAGATAATGCACTTAAAATCCTATCATGACATGAGTAATCTTTTTCATAGTAATCATCAAATTTTGACCCACTAGTACCATCTTCCGCCGGTTGAACACTTCTTTCAGCAACTTTTTCTTTTCCTTTTTTAAGTAAGGCATTGTGAATAATCGAGTAAAGACCTATAGTACTAAGCCAAAATTAACATTTGAAATTCTTGTCATTAAACTTTTCAAGTTTCAAGAACTATAATCATCAGCTGCCATTTTTTAATGTAAATTAGGTCAACAAATAATCTTAAGTGTCTTCTTCAAGATTGTTGTAACAAATATATAAAACAGATTTTTGTCAAACTAATCACGCCAAATCACAATGAACAAAAACCAATTCAGTAATCATCAATACTAATCAAAGAAGAGGTCTAGAAGAGCCTGCAATTCGGATGAGGCTTGCTAAAACACATTTTCCTTGAAGAAGATACGCCCTAAATCTGCACTTGGTCAACAGTGTTCTACTCCAAAGATACAAAAACCACTGAAGAAGTTTTGATGCAACAAAAATTCTTCTCGAACCTTAGAGCATAGCATGTGAAAGAGAATAAGTGAAAGAGAAAAGAAGAGTATTTTTAGAGAGGATAAAGTCTTCTCTCTATTCCTTCTGCTTTCTCCTCTTTTCATCCAGACCCCCCCCCCCTCTCTCTCTCTCTCCCCCCTCCCTCCCCCCCCTCCCTCCCCCTCTCTTTCTGTGTGTGTGTGTGTAACATCTCTTTTTACAATGTACATAAATAACATAGGGGAGAGATTATAGGCACATTTGGAGAAAAATTAAGAGAGAACATGAGTACTTGAAACGACCACTAACCCACCACTTAGAAAACTTAGGCTTCGTTTGACAATTTTTTTTTTGGTTTTCAGTTTTTAAAGAGCAGTTTTTTAAAGAGCAGCTTAATTTTTTTTTTTATAAAAACAAGTGGGTGTTTGATAACCCCTTTTTTTTTTGAGGTTTTTTTTTTTGGTGTTTGGTAACCCTTTTTATTTTGACTTTTTTTTTTTGGTGGTTTGCGGTGGCGGTGGTGGGGCGTAGCGGTGGTCGACGGTGGTGGCCGACGGCCGGAGGTGGCTGCCGGCAGTCATCGGCGGTGGTGTCCGGCGGCCGGAGGTAGCTGCCGGCAGTCTCCGGCGGTGGTCGCCGGCGGCCGGAGGTGGCTGCCGGCAGTCACCGGCGGTGGTGGCCGGCGGCCGGAGGTAGCTGCTGGCCGTCTCCGGCGGTGGTCGCCGGCGGCCGGAGGTGGCTGCCGGCAGTCTCCGGCGGTGGTCGCCGGCGGCCGGAGGTGGCTGCCGACAGTCTCCGGCGGTGGCTGCCAGCTGCCGGAGGTGGCTGCCGGTGGTCGCCGGCGGCCGGCAGTCTCCGGCGGTGGTCGCCTGAGGTGGCTGCCGGCGGTGGGAGGGTGGTGGTGGTGGTCGAAAAAAAAAAACCAAAAGTGAAAAAAAAAACCAGTTTTTGGAGTTTTTTTTTTACTCTGCAGTTTAAAAACTGGTTTTTTAAATTGAAAAAAAAATGGTTACCAAACGCTCTTTTTTTTCAGTTTTTAAAACTGAAAAAAAAAGAGGGAAAAAATTTTTGTCAAACGGGGCCTTAGTCAAAACGTCTTTTACTTTAGTTAGGACATTACTAAGTCCATTTATTTTATTTTTCTAACTAACAGTAGTCACTCTCTAAACTGGCGATAAATGTTTTATTTCCAAAGAGTACCGAAATCTCTATCTAAATGATGGAAGGTGGGGAGAGACAGAGTGGCAAAGCCTATTAAAGAAAGAGGCACCACCAGAGCACGGAGGCGAGCATTTTTTCTAACGAGAGGAACTAAACCTGCAAACGCTTTGGGGTCACTAAAATTTTACTACTAGTTTGTGATGAAAGTA
This sequence comes from Escallonia herrerae, assembly GCA_033070095.1. Classification (NCBI taxonomy): domain Eukaryota; kingdom Viridiplantae; phylum Streptophyta; class Magnoliopsida; order Escalloniales; family Escalloniaceae; genus Escallonia; species Escallonia herrerae. The sequence continues at coordinate 130,953 of JAVXUP010000990.1, read as the reverse complement.
GGAGTTAAAGGTTATCGAGAGCCTTCAAATTTTTTTGAAAGTTAATGTAATTAGTCACAGTCCAAGATAAAGAATGGCCAGCTCCTTTTCAGCTTAATTTGGAGAGTCATGGTGTTACGGATACATATTTAGTGGCATTTGAGAATGGCCAAATTAAAGCAGGGGTGGTGTTATGACTTTCTGAATATACTTTTGGTCGCAAGAGCTAAATTTTCCTACAACCGGGTTTTTAATATTTGGATCAGAATATATTTATCTGGCAGAGTTCTAAGCCCAGGATCGACTGGTCACAGAACTGTTTTTGTGGTCCATATGATATGGACTTAAGCTTTTACTGGTCTTTTAAATAATTGCTATATTAATCAGTGTTATGGTAAAAAATTGACTGGGACCAAACAAGCATCGGTAAGGATCGAACGAGCACGCGAGCAGATCTGCGAAGCACAACACGAACAAACGGTGATGCACCGGAACCCCCAGAGGGGACTCCGGCGGAGAGCCTCCGATACTTAAGTCAGTAAACAATTTTGAGAGAGTATCTGAAAATATTAGATTGTCAGAACCTACATTCTTTCCCTTTTCATTTTCCTTTTATAGGAATGTATTAAAGGGTCGGTTACGTCCCTTTAATGGGGAGTTACTCTAATTAGTGAGAGGTTACCCGGACTTCATGGGCAGTTATTGCTCATTATTAAGATAATGAGATAGTGGAAAGGTGGGCAAGTGCCACTCCCGCTTCTCCAATAATCAAATAGCAGTTTTGGTGCCACCTGGCAGTAACAAGTGTTACCTTCTCATTGGTGGGTATTTTTTACCCATATCAATCAGCTACAAGGAAAAGGAATTTTATCTTGATTAAGCTGTAAGTTGTTCCAACTGAAACTCGGTGGTGAGCTTAGAAAAAGGGGGAACGTACATTGCGTCTAGGCCATTTTTTGATGTACTTGTAGGTGTTGGGTTGTAGGTACCTTTCATATATGGCTTAGGGTATGCTCCTCTACTGTACAAACTCGTTTATTTTGAGGATAAATTTGGAAGGACGTAATTTGGGAACAAACTATGTTGTCAACAACAAAGTAATCATGTGTTCTTATTTTGCACTTTGAAAATATGAGAAACTTGCACTCATTTCTACTTTGATCACTCCACCTTCACCATCACATCCCACTATCGCCGCAGCTCGATACCACCATCACCTTGACAACAACCAACTGCTGCAGCCCACCCTCACACATAACTATCGCAGCCCGCCACTATCGTCACCTTCGCCACTGCCTTCGCAGGCTTCTTTTGACCCATAAAATAAGGGGCTGTGAGCCCCATTCCACTCGAGTGGTTTGAAACACAAAAATAAAATACAACAACCGAGCACTGTGACCTTCACAATACAACCCGCCACCGTCCTATATTGCTCTATGCAACAGTGCGCACACATCGCCACGACCATCTGACCACCGCAACAACACACTATACAAGTGTGTGCTTGCGCGCATAAACACAGTGACCCAGATCTGTCACGGTCATCTTGACCAACCTCCATGTCATCGCTTTGTATTCTCCCGCTCATCAAATCTACGGTGCCATGCCACTGCCATTGTCATCTCCACCTCCAACCCATTTCTCCCCCTTCCAGTGACAACAAAATTGAAGAGGTCGGGCGCACAAATAGGAAAGACATGTATTTTCTGATGGAGCGAGTATAGATTCGGACGAATGATGATGTCAGTAGTTACGGCGGGTGATGTCAGTAGTTACGGCGGGTTGGCTGGCTGGTGACAGTGGTGATGGATTGAGAGGCGCAATCACAAATTTTAAAAGTTTAAGAGTTGATACCAAGGAAAGTGGGTTCACAGTTGATGTCCAGGTGCCACAAGAAATGCAGTCCGAGTCAGATGTCAAGTATGGTAATGTAGGACACAACAAAGAAAAAACAAGAGCAGAGATCAAGGGCTTCCCAGATAGAGCCTGAGGGTGGCAGTGCTGCGAGCGCGATGGCGCGATGTCAATATACGACGACCGTCACAGTCCGATACTTGAGTTCGGAGCCAAGGTCCTGTATGTTTCTCTCTCTCTAGGATTCTAGAGCGAGAAAGTAAAAAAGTTGGCCATATGCCTTCCTCTAGTCTCTTGAAACTTTAACCCATATGGGTTTTTACCATCCACGGTTTAAGGATACAACTATAACGAGTATATGATGAATGTTACTTCATGCAGGAATCATAGCATGCGAGAATCTGAACAAGGACTCCGGTGCTTTTGCGGTATCGTCATCTGGGAAGCGACGCGTGCTCAAGAAGAGCATGAAAAAGAGTGGGGAGGAAGCATATACTTGCAGTACATCAGAGATCGAGGCCGATAAGTTGAAGGACTGGCTTGAAACTGATAAGTGCATAGAAGCATGCGGGCTCAATAGAGATGTGCTTGGGATCTTATCCGACTCTCTTCTCGACCATCATTTCATGCAAAAGCTTTGCTCTCTTCAGTGCTACGGTAGCTGCCCCAACATTGTTGATCTTTACTTCAGTCTTGCCGCCGGTGAAGGTACTTAAATAATTCGGCTCAGTTGTTCAAAGTTTGTCTTACTCATTTAATTAAGTCGAGTTACATTTTGGCTCCAAACCTGGTTATAAAAAGATAGATAACTCTCACTATAGCAATGATTAAGTATGTTTTCAAGTCCTATTTCATCATCCTGCCAACGGTTAGAAAAAGTTTTTTTACTAGACCAAGTTACAAATAATTACAAACATGTTATTTTTGTGTTTCCAGAAGTATACCTACCCAAGTTATGTGAAGCAGTGCAAGGAGCAAACTCGCATCGAGAGATGACAGAGATCAAGAGCTCTGGATTTGTTACCCCTAAACCTGTATCAGGAGTGGCGCTGCCCATTAAGTCCATGGTTGCTCCAATGGTTGCCCCTGCAATGCCTCCTTACTAAATTTCTTTGTACTTCATAGACAGATTATAGTGTGTATGATTACTAGTAAATACCTTTGGGGCTTGTTAGTCCACAAATAATCTTAAGTATCTTAGAGCATAGCATGTGAAATCTATGTATATGCTCTTGTAAAGCAAGAATAAGTGAAAGAGAAAAGAAGAGTATTTTTAGAGAGGATAAAGTCTTAAGTATCTTCTTCAAGATTGTTGTAAAATATATATAAATTGATTTTGGAGGAGCTGTCCAAATGAATTCTCAAGACCCCTATTTATAAAGGTTGAGATGATGATGTCATCATGCGACATGTGGTGCTCCCCGGGAGTGACACGTCACCGAGGGGGTCCACAACTGCTGGTGCTCCATGGACTATCGAATCGTATATTTACCTGGCTTGCCCTCCGCAGCATCGTTCTGTCTGTCGAGAAAGACTGGCTCTCACAGCGTCGGTGTGGCCAGAGAACCCTTTGAACTTGCCACCAATCCAAGCCTTTGCAGAGTCCCATAGGCCTGATAGTGGTGGGGAAGACCTGACGCCCAAATACCAGGTGGACTAGGCGCGATGCCCTCCGAAGACCTGCTCCCGTCTCGGAGTGACCCGGGGGTCATAGTCCATAGGGGTGCTGACGCAAGCCCCCAGTGCCGAAGCACGTAGGCCAGTCACAAAGACACCTTGGCCGAGATAGTATCTCGGAGGAGTCGCCTATCCCACGGGTGAGTCCTTGTGCTGGAGCACTCAAAACCCGTCAAGGTAGCATCTCGGAGGAGCCGTCTAACCGACAGGCTGAGGTAACATCACGTAGGAGCCGTCTACCTGGCGGAAGGGGAGTTGAAAAGCTCCCTAACGGAGATAGCATCCCAAAGGAGCCGTCTACCTAGCGGCCGAGGTAGCATTCCAAAGGAGTCGTCTACTTGGCAGATCGAGGTAGCATTCCGGAAGAACAGTCTACCTGGCAGAAGGGGAGTTGAAAAGCTCCCTGGCGGAGATAGTGTCTTAAAGAGTGAGCCTATCTCGTGGGTGAGTCCTTGTGCCGAAGCACTCAAAATACGTCGAGGTAGCATCCCGACGGAGCCGTCTACCTGGCGGAAAGGGAGTTGAAGAGCTCCCTGGTAGAGATAGTGTCTCGAAGGAGTCTTCTATCCCCACGGGTGAGTCCTTGTGTCGAAGCACTCGGGGCGCGTCAAGGTAACATCCCGGAAGAGCCGTCTACGCGACTGGCCGAGGTAGCATCCTAGAGGAGCCGTCTACCTGACGGAAGGGGAGTTGCAGAGCTCCCTGGCAGAGATAGTGTCCCTAAGGAATCGCCTATCCCCGCGGAATGATGCATACTCCGGAGACTGGGCCAAAGCATGTTCCACATCAATGGCGAGGGCACATGGTGTGGTGAATGAGTGTGGTGCCCAGGGGGCATGTAACATGACTGTGGCACATGGGTGCGATGAAGTGTGTATGGTGTTGGGGGCACGACATTGTGACAGAGAGCCTGGGGGCATGGTTGTATCAGCGATGCGGCGCATGGGCACGGTGGAATGTGTATGGTGCTAGGGGCATGGTAGTGTGACTGAGAACCAGGGGGCACGGCTGTATCAGAAGTGCGACGTATGGCACGATAGAGTGTGTAAGGTACCGGGGGAACTGTATTATGACAAGGAGTCGGGGGCGCGAATGTATCAGTGGCGCGGTGCATGGCGCGGCGGAGTATGTATGGTGACGACGCGTGGGCGCGGGCGACGGGGGTCGTGGAGACAGCGCCCGCGTGACGAGTAACGAGTATCGCGAAGACGACACCTGGACGACGAGCGTTGCGAAGTCGTCGCGGGCGACGGACGTCACGGAGTCAGCGCAAGCGACGGACTTCGCAAAGTCGGCAAGGGCGACGGACGTTGCGGAGTCAGCGTGGGCGACGAACGTCACGGAGTTGGCAAGGACGACGGACGTTGTAGAGGCACACGACTCCTTGAGGAGAGATGAAAGTGCTAAGGGGAAGGCTAAAGGTAAACCTTTGGGGAAAGGCCATGGCTAACCTTGGGGGAAGGCCAAGGCCAAATCCAAGGGGAGGCCGAGGTCGACCCCTAAGGGTAGGCCGAGGCCGACCCCAAGGGGAAGGCCGATGCCGACTTCCTTGGGCAAGTGCCAAGGCATGCCGACGGGTGACATGCGACATGCGACGGTCAAGGCGCGATGAAAAGTTGCGCAAAAATGAGTTTCTTCGTGACGAAGTAACGTAACAAAAGTGAGAAGTTTGACCGGTTAGAAGCGTTGAATATTTGTGCCGACGTGTCGTGCAAAATAGGACCCCCACTGAGCCCTTAGATGCAACCAAGATAGGTTGGGAAGAAAAGTTTATGATGAAATTATCGACATAAGAAATAAGTGCATGACACTTAATTAGGTCGTAATACTGTCTTTGACAATATCATAACTGGTTGCCGACATGTTGTTGATTTGAAAAGAATAAAAAGAGAACACATTATTCTGAATGGATGTTGCGGCAACCGTACCGTGCAAGAAACACCAGCTGCCCTTTACTTTGTCCAGTCGGAAACATCGATTTACCCATCAATTGTTGCTTGAAGTCTGACATCTGCATTATCTATCGAAAATTCCAGATTAAGAGATGGGGTCGAGTCGACCTTAAGTTAGTGCTAACAGAAATAGTCCAGCATTATCACAAAGCTTTAATTATGGAGGTAGTCACATAGCGATGTCCCTTGCCAAACTATATCTATATCAACCACACTCATAAGGGGCGAGAGTTTACGTGCACGCTCAATTTTTTGTTCCACAATGCAAAAGGTTTAAGGTTAATCCATGTGCTAAATATAGTTATGGGTTAATTACACTTATTCCCCGAGGTTTGGGTGAAATTACAGTCAAAGACACTAAGTTTCAAAAGGTAACAGACAGTGACCACAAACGTTAAAAAGATAACACTTTTGTCCATCCGTTAGGTATCCATCCAAAAATTGTATTTTTTGTGATGTCATCAATGCGTATTTTCAAAATATGACAATTCTACCCCTAGAGATTACCGTTACCTCTCTTCTCTCCTTTTCTCTTTCACGAGCTTGCTCTCTCTTCCCTTTATCTCTTTCTTCCATCAGATACACACAGGTGAAGTTCTCTCTTCGTCTCCGGCAACCACGAAGTTCTCTCTTCTTCTCCGGCAACCACGCTGTCGCCCCCACCGTTTCACCACCAAGCTGCTATCCCCACCGTCCCACCACCACATCGCTGCCCCCACGGCCCACCGTTCCACCACCACGCTGGTGCCTCCAGCGACCACCACCACCCCCACTGCTCCCCCACCCCCCACTGTCGTCCCCTACCCCACCGCCTTCCCCTTCCCTCTACCCCACCCCGTCGTCCCCGCCCTTTCTTCCCTTGCCCCGCCACCTTCTTCTTCCCTCCACCTCACCCCGTCGTCCCCTGCCCTTCCTTCCCCTACCCCCTCCTTCCCTTTCCCCCCGCCCCGTCGACCCCCGCCCTTCTTTTCCTTACCTTGCCCCACTGCCTTCGCCCTTCCCCTATTCCTCCGCTGCCTTCCCCCACCCCACCTCGCTCCATCCCCCTCCCTTCCCCCACCCCTACCCCGCGCCGTCCCCCTCCCTTCCCCTACCCGAATGCTTTTCAATTTCTTGAAAAGTTAGATAATATTGAAATTGAAAAAAATTGAAACCCTAACTTGAAAATTAGGGAGATAAATGAATAGCTTGAAACCCTAATTTTCAAATTAGGGTTTCAATTCTTATTAAAATTGAAATCCTAATTTGAAAATTAAGGAGATAAAGGAATGACTTAAACCCTAATTTAAAAATTAGGATTACAATTCTTTTTGAAACCCTAATTTGAATGGCATGGTAAATAATTTACCTTTCAAATCATGGGCAATATGGTCATTTTGACCATTCCGTTATGTATTTGGGTAGTCCGTTAGGTCAAAGGACATAAGTGTCTATTTTTCAAACTTATGGACACGCATGTAATTTCACCCAAACCTCAGGAACATAAGTGTAATTAACCCTATAGTTATATATACAGTTGACATCTTTTTTGTTTTTGATTGAACGATAAAAGTTAGCGTCATTCAAAATTAATTTACCTTTTCGGGCAATAAAGGGCGCATCCCACATATACGTATGGTGCATTGAAAGGAGCTTTTTTTAAATATTTTTTTCTTCCAGTGTTGACCCGAAAGCTTGAATCTAGGAAGTTTGGGAAGGGAGTAAACCTCTTGACCATTAGACGTTGGATTTTTTTGTTTTCGAGGAAAGATATTTCTCATTTGGACAAAATGATCCGGTTAACATGGACAAAAATGGAGTTAAACTCACCTACTAAGCTTAAGATATCCTTTAACACTCAACAGATCTCTTTTCGCAAAATATTTATTTCTCATTCAGGGAGGTATTAAAGATTGCGTCGATCGATCACATAACTTACTAAGAATGATGAATTTTTAGTTGAGCCTCTATTTTTGACTTACATCTAATTTAGAGAATTTTGGGATTGAGGTCGATTTTTTCTTGATCAAAGTCAACTAGAGAGCATATTTTTGTTTTTTTTTTTTCACGTGTGTGTGTGTATATATTCTCTTATGTAAGACGTGAAGCAGCTCTATGCTTCTATCTACTAATTTTGAAGGGAAGGGAAGTATGAGTATACAATATAAACAGTTGCACAGTGAGTCATTTTTGACACAACCCAAAGCCAAAAAAAAAATACAAAAATCAGTTGGTTCTGCTAAGCTAGTTGAAGCCGTGTATTATCAATAAGCGGTACGTGTTAAAGCTTGATCGATATGTATTTTTGGATCCTCATTTGTTATGGTGATATTTGCACTTTATCTATTTGCGTACTTGGCGGTGTTGTCGCTCACCTGAGGGAGACAGTTCAAACATGATACACATTTTTCGACGCATTCTATGACAGCACGTAAGTTAATGAGATACTATTTAGAACGGTTAAACATGATAACATTGTTAAGTCCATTCTCTTAGAACTTAAGCTTTTAGAGCAATTGATAAACTTCCTTCGCCTGCTAACAACCAGGGACGGAACATGGTATTTGAGGTCTTGAATCGATTCTTCCCCCTTACATATTTAGTCCTCTTTTATTATAGAACAGTTTAGACTTTAGACTTAGTTTATTTGTACATGTGCTGGTAGTGCACATTAATCTGTCTCTCTACATGCAATCAAGAGGTTGCACATGAGAAAAGTGTTAGTTAACTGGTAGCTTAACAAGAACAGTTGTATATCCCGGCCCTAAACAAAACGTCACAAGTTCTATATTGATATTTCCCGTGGGCAGTGGCAAGCAACACTTTGACGTGTGTGTGGAATACTGGTACCAAGCAAAATGACGTTGAAGTTTCGTGCCAAGAGACACTTGCTTTCAGTTCATTAACGCCATGCAACTAGTGGCGGAGCCACACTTGTACCGGGGGCTAATGTACCCCCTGAGATTTATATATATATATATATATATATATATATATATATATATATATATATATATATATATAGTTTATTTAGAATTTCACTCTCTCTCTTTTTTCCATTTTCATGACTCTCTCTCTCTCTCCTGACAATTTTCACGACAAGACCTCGGAAGTCGGACCTCCTTTCAATTTGATCTCACTGTCTCAGTTACGGACACGACGCCTCACTCCGGCAAAGGGCAGACGGGCGACGGCGGCCACGAGCCCACGACACCAAGCCACGACACGAGCCATGATCTGGGCTATCAGGATCTAGATCTACACGTCAACGGTGATGACACAATCACTGACGTCTGATCTTCACTCCACCGCCGCCAATATCTTCGGTCTTCACTCCACAGTCTCCACCAGCGAGTCGGCGACAATAGGTATTTTGAAACTGTTGATTATTTGATTTTTTTTGAAACTGTTGATTACTTGATTTCTGAAATTGAACATAAGTATTCCAAATTTTGAGGGCACCCATTTTCAGTCGATAAATGTTCATTCGATTTTTTTTTTAATTTTGTTTATCAATTTGAAGATATCAATGTCCTGTTGCAATTTGTTAGTTTGGAGTTATTTGGGTCTTGTCCGCTTTAAATGTTGAGCAGATAGAATAGCTGGAACTGGAAGCCTGGAATTTCTTACGAAGAAATGTTGAGCAGTTTGCTAATTTGGAGTAATTTGGGTCTGGTCTGGTCTGCTTTAAATGTTCAAAAACTCATACTTCTACCCATAATTCCATAAATCAGTTACGAAGACCCAATGGAATGAACACATTTTTAGGACTTCAAAAATTAAATAGAAAAAAAGCAGTGTCTGCACATATGTTGTCCAAACTCCATCAATTCTACAGTAACAAGATCATTAGGACAATGTAATTGCAGATGTTCAAAGAAAAGGGACCAAAGGGCTACTGTGCTATCTTAATAACAGGATGATAAAAAGGGGATGAGAAATAAAAACCTTGTCAGACTTATGACATTGGGTATTCATATCGACGCTAGAAAGTCGGTTAAGAGAAAAAAAAATTTAATTGAACACTTTGTTACAGTTAAAGTGCTGAATATCGAACTAAATCGTAAGTGAAGCTATATTCAATTGTTAAGTAACCCATGACGTTAACTGTCATATATTGTGAGATAAGATTTAAAAAATACAACAATCTGGGATATCTATTTTTGAAAATTCTAGAACACACCTCTTGAACACTTTTTTTGTGCTATTTTATTTATAAAAAAAATTATTAATTTCGATATGTTTTTAACACCCCCTGAGGTGAAATTCTGACTCTGCCACTGCATGCAACGCATGCACGCACGCCTGTGAGTTGAGACAACAGACCTCAAGGGCTCACCCAACATTCGTTGATAGACGGACAATTCAAACACTGCATCCCCCACCACAGATCAAGAGAGGTGGATCGAGGTTGGCCTTGGGGAGGTTCGGTTCTTGTATAGAGGCTCAAAATATCAGAATACAACTTGTTCATGTGATGAGGAATTAACGACCACAGACTACTTCATTCAGACAGAGCCTCCAAACTTGAATACCCCAAATTTTGACCACTTCCCCGTCTCCATCTTTAGAAGTGAAAATGGGATTTGCTCAGACGCCAACGCAGATTAAAAGGTAGTTTTCGTTATATCAAACATATATACGAGTACACATTGACCCAAGCATTTTGGGGCTAACATCTCTACAAAAACTTTTAAGTGAACCAGAAGAACCTCGGGAGTGTGCGGCTTAACTAGTTAGGATGCGAATGTGTCTGTCTGCAGTGGCCGTAGGGACGAAGTTCGTAGCTGCGTGGCCATCCCAAACACCACAATAAGTTTCTTATCTTTGTCCACTAGAAAAAGATATCTTCTTTTCATTCTTTATTATCCCCAAAGTTACACATCATAAGGCAAAAACTGATATGCCTATTTTGAGTGAACGCCATGTCAAAAATCTATCTTACTCACCAGCCAAAGTAAGTCTCCATTTCTTTTATACTTATCTTAGAAGTGCATCAATATTCTTAAATTTTAACACGTTTTAATTACTTTTTAGTGGCTAGTGTGGCACATGGGAGACGTGTGCAAAAATGGAGTTATAATTAAGTAATACGATATGTATATGATATAGAGATTGGCCTTTAGATTTTATTTTAATTATTTTTTTAATAAATTTGAAATTATAAAAACCAAACATGTTCTTATAGATAGTTCTGTACTGTTTAAAATTATTGTTTGTGTTACTTATTAAAACATTTATTATCTTAAATTGTCAAGTGTCTTGATTCTAGATAGATCGATAATTATGTAATACCAAAAGACATTTTACACCGAAATGACTCTTCCCTTTATAAGTAACTAGCATTGGTGCCACATGCGATGTGCGTGTAAAAATAAAGTTGTTAAATTAAAAATTGTTGAAAATTAAGCATGATATGTAAATGTAGTAAAATGAGAAAACCAAATAGTCCTTACGGTAGTTATTTACATTTTTTAAGAACTTTCTCATAAAGACCGGTGTCACTATTCTAGGTAGGTACATAACACTAAAAATAATGTTTACACTGAAATGGTAAAAAAAAAAAATTATTTCTTATTTTAGTATAAATGTAGACTAAGGCCACGTTTGACGCAACTTTTTTTTCTATTTTTTTTTCTATTTTTTTTCAGTTTTGGAAACTGGAAAAAAAAAAGTACGTTTGGTAACCATTTTTTTTCCTTCTCCAATTTAAAAAACCAGTTTTTAAACTGCAGAGTAAAAAAAAAACTCCAGAAACTGGTTTTTTTTTTTTCACTTTTGGTTTTTTTTTTGGAGACTATCACCAACACCCTCCCACCGCCGGCAGCTACTTCCGGCCGCCGGCCACCACTGCTGGCAGCCACCGCCGGCCGCCGACAGCCACCTCCGTCGGCCGCCGACCACCGCCGGCTACTGCCGGCAGCCACCGGCGACTGTCGGCGCCACCTCCGGCCACCGGCAGCCACCTCTGGCCGCCGGCAGCCACCAGCCACCGCCGGCCACCACCACCGTCAACAACCGCTACGCCCCACCACCACTACCGCCCAAAAAAAAAGTCAAAATAAAAGGGTTACCAAACACCAAAAAAAAAAGTTATCAAACACCCACTTGTTTTTGTAAAAAAAAAAAATTAAGCTGCTCTTTAAAAACTGAAAACCAATTTTTTTTTTTTGTCAAACGAACCCTAAGAGTGAGGCAAATGCAGTGCGTGGAGATAAAACAGGTAAATTTTTAAAAGAAAATTGTCCTTGTATGTATGTGTTTTTGTTATCGTTTTCTGTCGTAGTAATTGTTGCAATCCTTGAGTGAATTATGCAATCCCAAATCTTAATTTGTCAAATTATCTATGAAAGTCAATCTTAAACTATCAATATTCAAACAAACAACTTAGTGTGTGTGTGTGTGTGTGTGAGAGAGAGAGAGAGAGAGAGAGAGAGAGAGAGAAGTATTTCCATTTTGTTGTGTACTCTGAAGCCTTGAAAGAAGGAAGACAATATTATAAATTTTGGAATCGCAATGTAGCTTCTTTTAGAAAAGTTAACCGCCATTAAAAATAATCTCTTATATCTATCTAGCTGCGTACCTTTTCTCCTCTTTGTTGAAGTTTCTTATCTTTTGATGCTACATGCCATCATTTTAGATAAGAAATTATGTAACACTAAAAATAATGTTATATCAAAATAGATATTCTCTTTATATAAATTAATCATAATAAGCATATAATTATCTATTCATATATATGCTACTTATAAAGGAATACTTCTTTTGTTTTAATACCTCTTTGATGTTATATGTTTCCTTGAATAACAAGTGATACACTAACTCAGTGACATATAAACTTAAAAATTCAAATATTTAAGTTCTTAAAAAGTGAAATCTACTTTCTAGTAATATCGTTTGCCACCGAGAAGTGAAGAAGAAAAGCTTCGAGTTAAGAATTTTCAAGCTAATTTTCTTCCTCTTGTCAGAATTGAGAATATCGTTTGTTTGTCTGGAATTTGGACGGAGGATGTTGGGTGCCACACTTATGAAATTTTGGGGTGACAGATAGTTAAAAAAAAATTTCATGGTGCAGCGCGCTACCACGTGAAAACTTCGGGGTCCCTACTGCGATTGACCCTTTTTTAAATCTTTCTGACCAAAATGTCTCCTTCTTTAAGTTAAATTACTTATCCGGTGAGGCTGTTAGCCGGAATTTGGACAGAGGGTATTGGGCGCCACACTTATGCGATTTTGGGGTGGCAGATAGCTAAAAAAATTTTTGTGGTGCAGCACGCTACTGCATGAAAACTTCGGGGTGCCTAGTGTAATTGACTCTTCCCTGTGCCTACTGAACGTGAAGGGTGCTGAGGGAAGAAATGGCGTTCTATAGCTATTGCTAATATTGAGCTGGGCCATCGTGACTGTGCTTTTATAAACTGAAAATGTAGATATAAAAGGATAATTGGTTTAGGAAAAAATTTGTCTGTTATTCAGGTTGCAGTAATCTTCCTCCTACCCTCTATATAGCGACAATTTATAATCTCTAAATATTTTTAATGACTTTTATTTAATGACGCTAAAAAAGTACTGCTAATAATTGTCACTGAAAATGTTAGAAGAAAAGTCATTAAAAACATTTAACAACTGTTAATTATCATTATACACGGAGTTGGAGGAAGATTTTTACGACCCGATTTGGAGACAAAGTTTATTTAATGGTTTAGATGTTAGTGACCGGGACTGGATTATGTTGTGAAAAAAAGTACGGCTATGCTTAATTTATTATGAAATGCTATGTATGTGCTAGTGATGTTATCCTCTTACGTTCGTTTAAAAGGTTGCAAGGAGTCAAATTAACAGCAAAGTAATGATTTAAAATTTTGTAATATCACACTTTATATATCCTAAAAAGAGTTACGCGTCCCTAATATTTTATTCAAGGGTTCCAACAAGGAAAGAGTACGTGCACGATTTGCTTCTTTCATTTCATTGGGAGCCCACCCAAAAGAGACCACCAAGGTGCACAAATCCGATTTGGCCAAGGGCACGCTGTGGCCCCTACATCCAGCCCACAGTCACACATTGCGTCATCCCTTCACGCCACGATTCTCTACACCCGTCCTCGCATAACAACCTCCACCAGAATTCTGCTGATTGAATATGTTACGGGGGACCCGGCGTCAGGTCGGTTGCTATAAAACGACACGGTTTATGCTGCAAACCATCCACGGCACACATCGACATGACTATTTTTGTTTTCCGTTGGCATCCATGACGGATTATTCAAGACCGTTCGATGAAGAAGGCTGACAGAAGACGAAAACACGTGAGAGGAGAAAATGTAATGTTATTCGCTATTATTGTAGTATTATTGGTCTTAAATTATTTAAGATTTTCACTAACATAGTTTAAATGAATGTTCCTAAGGCATTTCACGTCAATATCGGTGAAGTGCAAACACGCTTATGTCGTGCGCTGCATAAAAGTTATGTTGCAACATTCTTATAAAAAAAATCACAAAACAACTTATTTGTTAGATTAATTTAGAAATTAGAGTTTATTTGTGAAAACGTTTTTCTCAAATTTTCAATCACTCTTATTATATCTTTCATTATAATCCAATAGCTTTTTTTTTACTACTTAATTAAAGGTTGAGTGATCGTTTATCAATGATCATGGGACTTCACATTAATTCAAAATCAAAGTAGAGTAAAGTCTGCTGCTAATGATGATGGAGAGAAAGGCCAAACAAGATGCAGTCTGAAAGACTTTCGTCGGCACGTAAATGGGAGGCAAGAGATTGCAACAGAGCCATGAATATTTTTTGGGGAAAATTGCGTAAAATACTCCTATGATTTGGAGTAGTTGCAAAAAGATCCTTCCCGTTATAAAAATTACAAGAAGACACCTAGGATTTAAAAAGTGTTACATCCGTCAATAAAATCGTCTGTTTTAACCGCGTTTGTGGTAAACGCGCCTAGAGAACAAGTGTCACTGCTAAATAATTATTGAAAATCCGTTTTTGCCCCTAGATACCTCTCTTGCAGCCAAGCCCTAATTAGGGCTGGCGCAAGAAATAGCGGGAAAGCGAGGAAAGGGATGAGAAGGGAAGGGGAAAGGTAGGGGACCAGGGGAAGGGGAGAGGAGGGGAGGGGTTGCAGTTGTCACCAACGACGGCCGTGACAATGCTGGGGAGAAGAACCGAAGGCCAAACCTTTAACCCTAGCCACCACCTCACCAACCAAAACCATAGCCGCCAGCCCTACAACCGTCGCAGCCCATTTCGGCCACCACCCAGCCCTGCCGCCGCCACCACTAGCGCCTTCATTAACCGGAGCCAAGTTTGCCGCCACCACCAGTCCTTTCCACCCACCGCGAACTTCGTCGCCATCTCCGTCATCTCCCCCACCTCTTACATCCCTGTCATCTCCCCCCCACCGAACCATGTGCACCGTCGCTAACCCCGCAATCAAGCCCAGCCACCTGCACCGTACCCAAATGCAACCTTAATCGCATGAACTCAGATCTGGGGTTTTAATCGCACATTGCGATTGAAACCCTAGATCTGAGTTTCTGCAATTTGGATAAATAAACCACAAAATACTTAGGTTTTCTTCCACAAACAGGTCCTGCCGCATTAAAACTCGGCAAGAATGGAGGGGTGACGAAAGGAAGGGGAAGGGCTTGATGGCGTTGTGGCGGCGAAGAGAGCAGGGGGCTTGGCCCTGTGCTGCAACACAGGCTGAGTGGTGGTGGTAGGGGCTGGATGGTCGTGATGAGAGAGAGGCCTTGGTTGTGGCGATGAAGGGCGGGGCTTGGGTTCTAGTCAAGACTTATTTCTACATGGATATTCTGAAGAATTTATTTAAATTGTTATAGAAACGTCGGATGCAACACTTTTACGATTACAGGTGTTCTTTTTCAATTTTTGTAACGAGAGGGGTCTTTTTGCAACTACCCCCAAACCACAGGAATATTTTATGCAATTTTCTATATTTTCTAAACAAAAAAAGTCAAGAACAGAACACGTGGTGAAGTGGCTTAAGTACATCTATAATCTCAAACAGTTAAATGACGTGAAATGAAAAGACATACTTGATCCATTTGACTTTGCATATTTAAGTTATATATTGTGTCTTTTTCATTTTACCCTTTAGAGAGGGGGAAGAGAGAAGATTGGTTGGTAGAGTGTTAAATGTAGAGAGATTTTCACGTTTTCTCAACGTAAAATCTCTCTTTGAAAGTGATATTTCCAAAAATGGGCTAGATAGGTAAATAAAGTTAAAAATAAGGTAGATGCGTAATTAAGTATTAAAAAGAGAGATTTCAAGCTGAGAAAACGTGGTTTCAAACCACGTTTTCAATAAACGTTACTATGATTAAACAAATATATTGAAAATGTGGTTTGAAATCACGTTTTCTCAGCCTGAAATCTCTCTTTGAAAGTGAAATTTTTAAAAATGAGTTAGATCGGTAAATAAAGTTGAAAATAGGGTAGAGGAGTAATTAAGTATTAAAAAAGATTATTTAGGACAAAAACTCAGTATAACACTAGAAAGATAAATAAGAAAACATTTAACTAGACCTGGCAAAATTTGACCCCTACCAGCGGGTAGACCTGGTCCGCTGCCTAAAACACGGGTACGGGCAATAGAAATGACTACCTGCCAGAAATTAACCCGTACCCGGACCGGACCGTTTTGAGAGAACCCGTCCGGGTTGGGTGCGGGTTACCCACGGGTTACTATATATACTAGTACTAGATAATATTAGGGTTTCATTCTTCAACTCTTACTCTTTCTCCATTTCTCGTTAGATGCCTACCACCACATGACCTCACTCTCTTGCGGAGCCTCTCAGCCGCTACCAGATCCATCCCTCTCAGCTCCCATGCCGACCATAACCCTCTCATTCTATCTCAGTCGCCGGTCTGTTCAGCCTTTGACCTCCACCCTAACCAAGCTATCCACCTCGCATAGACCGACCACTGCCACCACAGGAGACTCGACACCATTCTGAGAACCCACCACCGCAGGTCACGAATTTCACCACTGCAAGCCGCCGACAGCCGCAGAAGAAGCAAAAAGCCTCCGACGTGCCGATCTCGAATCTCGGATATCCAATCTCCAATCTCCGATCTCGGATCTCATTTATCTTCACTGAGATCTCTCTTCATCTAATTTTTCCTGAGTTGTTTATTGTCTTTGTATAATCTCATTTTTGTAATAATAGATCTCTTTCTTTTCAAGATTATTTGTATGGATCCGCTGTCACAATAGTAGGAATTGAAGTATTGAAGAGTTGAATTAATTGTTGGTGAGAAGTAGATTTGCACAGTTTACAGCTTGAAAAAAACCAAGAATATTAAATACCCACGGGTTTACCCGGATTTGGCAGGGCGGGTGCGGGTGTTTATTTTGGCTACCCGTAAATTTTTGAATAGTTTTTACCGGTACCCGTTTTACCCGTATCTGAACGGAGACGAATTTATCTATCGGTTTGCCTTTAAAATTTCAGGTATTGGCTCCAGATCATCGTCATCCAATCCAAACCAATAAACAGGCGTAAGGCCTTCCACGACGATATGGGTGAGAGAATCGGTAAAGCGCATACTGTATCAGTATGCATCGCGAAGTGACACGTGGCTGACCTACCCCATGTCCCGCCTCCCCCTCCACTGCATTCATCAATATTTCCATGAGGTCTCTCTGTTAATCCGCCCCGTATTTATACCCCCAAACCTTCCCACTCTATTTTCCATCTCCTTTTCTCTATACACTCGCACCACCTTTCTCTGCGTACTGAAAATGGAAACCATGACGTTCACCGGATTGTTGAAGCAGGTCGCCGGAAAATTCCCCGCCCGCCGGGCACTCTCGGTTTCCGGCAAGTTTGATCTCTCCTACGCTCGCCTCGACGAGCTGGTCGAGAAGGCCGCTGCTCGCCTTGTCGCCGCCGGCGTTAAGCCCGGCGAGGCCGTCGCTCTCACCTTCCCCAATACCGTCGAGGTTCGATTTTCTATTTTACCGTAATCAAACCAAACAGTCGGTGTTTCGGTTGGAAAAATATGCTCAATTCTATTCCGGTTTTTACGGTGTAATCTAGTTCCTGATTTTGGAACCTGTACATTTTGTCCCTAAAGTGTTGTTTCATTTGTCGTGAAACCTGTTTTGGTTTACGAAATTTATGCTCAATCGTTCGAGCATTTTTGGCGAAAAGTACGAGATGGATGCTTTGTCGTTGATGCACTTTTTGATGAGAAGTGTGTTCTATCATCATCATCATCACGCGTTAACGTACTTTATTTGATTTGCAGTTCGTGATCATGTTTTTGGCCGTAATCCGAGCCCGAGCCACGGCCGTGCCACTCAACGCGGCATACACCTCTGACGAGTTCCAGTTCTACCTGTCCGACTCAGAGTCAAAGCTCTTACTTACCTCAAAAAATGGGAACGAGCCAGCTCAAGCCGCGGCTTCAAAGCTCGGCATATCTCACGTGACGGCCACGCTGCCCCAAGCCGACTCGGAGGTCACTCTCTCCTCGACTCGGCCCGAGTCTGAGTCCGACGCCGGTTCTGCAGAGAAAGTCGTCAACGAACCGTCCGATATCTCACTCTTCCTCCACACGTCGGGCACCACGAGCCGACCCAAGGGTGTACCACTGAGTCAACTCAACCTCTCCTCGTCCGTGAGAAACATCATCTCGGTTTACAGGCTCACGGAGTCGGACTCGACGGTTATAGTCCTGCCGCTATTTCACGTCCACGGCTTGCTCGCCGGGTTACTGAGTTCCCTCGGAGCCGGCGCCGCCGTAACTCTCCCGGCGGCTGGCCGGTTCTCAGCTTCCACGTTCTGGTCGGACTTGAATAAATACAACGCCACATGGTACACGGCGGTTCCTACCATACACCAGATCATACTGGATCGCCACCTCACCAAACCCGAACCCGTGTACCCTAAACTCCGGTTCATAAGGAGCTGTAGCGCATCGCTCGCGCCGGCTATAATGGCTCGGCTCGAGGAGGCATTTGGGGCGCCGGTTCTGGAGGCTTATGCCATGACGGAAGCGACCCATTTGATGGCTTCGAACCCATTACCAGAAAATGGCCCACATGTACCCGGGTCGGTAGGGAAACCCGTGGGTCAGGCGATGGCGATATTGAACGAAAATGGAGTTCAACAAGAGGCTGGGGTTAGTGGGGAGGTGTGTATTAGAGGGCCAAATGTTACAAAGGGTTACAAAAACAATCCTGAGGCTAATAAATCGGCTTTTCAGTTCGGTTGGTTCCACACCGGAGATCTCGGGTATGTGAACTCGGATGGGTATTTGCATCTCGTTGGCAGGATTAAGGAGTTGATCAACCGTGGAGGTAACTAATATTTATTTTCACTTCCATCAATATTTAAGTCCTTATATTGTGACTTGATTATAATTAACACATATCTCTATTTATTTAATTTTCACTGGAAATGTTGGAGTCAAACTCAAAAGTTGGAATCCTTTCCCAAGCCTTGAAGCATTACCTACCTATGAGTTGTACAGAATTTCAACATAAACGTAGTAACTACTTTTGGGGGCCTTTGTTTGACATTTTTGAACCCAATGAGTCACATCAGTAGCTCAGGAAATTTCTTAAGGAATTGATTTGTTGTTTGTATGGAATTGCCATAGAATCTTTTTGTTTGCTATTTCCAATTTATAGTAAAATGGTTGTGTGAAACTAAGCCGTTGGTTACTTTTCCCAACAAGTACAAGTATCATATGAATTGACACACTAGGTGCAATATGAAATTGCAAGGCCGTTGCTCAATGATGTGAGATGCACTTGTGCCACTTGAAAACGATAGGAACCGTTTTTTATTTACTCTTGAGTCGCTATCCTGTGTCTAATTTGGACCAATTAACTACTTTGTAGATGCCATCACCAGTATTGCAAAGTTGGTCGTACTTTTTTTTGGGTGGTTCATGAGAACTTTGTGAAGGATTTGACTGGCCACATTCAGGTGTCCCGCTACAACAGGACATACCCGATCGTAACTTACAAAAAGGCGTCATTCATTTATGTGTAAATTGGACTGAAATATTTTCCAATAATCTAATTACTCTGCAATAATTCAAGCCTTCCCAACAATCACATATGGAGCTTATGACGTGACGAATTTTAACTTTTGGCAAAACTCTTGTCAACAATTTCAGGAGAGAAGATATCACCAATAGAAGTTGACTCCGTCCTTTTGTCTCATCAAGACATTGCTCAAGCTGTTGCTTTTGGAGTCCCTGATGACAAATATGGAGAAGAGGTAAGAATACAATTCCATCACCATCCCCAATTTGAGTCATTTTGTCAAGTCAAAGGCCAGGGTTTCAGTAAATTGCTATGCGTGTTTGGCTATGGATCCCTCTTGATGGCATCTTTTACGGGTATATTCGTTCTGTGGAATTCGATATTGGAAGCATTAGAATTCTTAAAACTGTTATCTTGCGCATACATAAGCCATGGAAATTGCACATTACTTTAGATCACTGGATCATATTTACAGGAAGCCTACTTTCCTTACATATTCTGGAAAAATCACTTTTTAGTAATGGCTTTGAGAGGTGGTGGTTATTTCCTACAGCATATGGCAGTGGTTCTCGAATTATTACGCGGGACCACGAGTCTAGCAGTCTTGTAAGGCCATGTTAGCCTTCTCCCCTGCCCTTCCCAGTGCATATATAGCTGTTTTTATGCCTCCAGCTCAACATCATTCCGTATATCTACTTGTTCACTACTTCAACATATGGCAGCAGACAGCCTCCTAGTAGTTCAATCCCCACTTTTATTCCTCTTCCCAATTAGAAGCAAAGTCAGGAAGATGGTACTTCTTGAGGCCTGCGGTTAAGCTTTTCACCGTATAATGATGTCAGTTTGTCAATCAGCAATGCTCCACTGCCCAACTATATGGATAGCATTTTAATCATATTATGAACATCTGCTTTGTAGATAAACTGCGCGGTCATTCCCAGAGAAGGATCAAACATTGATGAAGCGGAGGTGTTGAGGTTCTGCAAGAAAAATCTTGCAGCTTTCAAGGTTCCCAAGAAAGTCTTCATCACTGATTCTCTTCCTAAGACGGCTTCTGGTAAAATTCAACGGAGGATCATTGCGGAGCACTTCCTTGCTCAAATCTCAACCGCCAAAGTGCCCAAATTCGGAGCCTGAACAAAAGCTGAATATCTGCAGTTTGTTCTTCGTACGTGGGGGGAAAATAAAGATAGAGATGATCATTCCATGTGAGAAGTAAATAGGCAAATCTGCAGAGGGCTGTACTCTCTTCCCTCTCTCTCAGCATTGATCACAGCACTGTGCTGTAATCATGGATTATAGCAGAGGATTTAAATCCGTGACAGTGATGTTGGAGAGATACTAAGTTGTCGTTCTTTGATTATTATCTGTGATTTATGTCATGGCCAGCCTTTTTGGTTCCTAAGTTTGTAGTAATATTTTGTAAATACTTTGTAGAACAAGTTCTCTCAATTACAATATTCTATAGAAAATCTAGTTGGTGAAAGTTGGTTCATATGGCCGCACTTCCCAGTAGTGTTCTGTAAGAACTGCGTTCGTAGATCCCAAGTACCTTCACTTGCAATAATATAAGGAAATATAGTTGGTGAAGACAAAAGCAAATTTCTTTCTTTCACCGGTTGTTCGATTAGTTGGTGCTTCCAAACAACACAAAACCGCCCTGTAAATCAAGTCAGGAGAGCATTGAAAGTAAGAGGAAGCCATTAGCAAAACACATCACATTTGGACCAATACTTCAACCGTTGGCCGTGCTAATCTGCCATGTTCATGACTGCATTGAAGCCTGTCATGGGAGAAACGAATAGGCAATTTTCTTTGCACAAAAAGACACCAAAAGAAGAGCATATATCAATAGCGAATGTTGACCTTGATCATCAATAAGCACATAGCTCTGAACATTTCAAAATACTTCTGCTAAAATATCTACCTGGCAGCATCAATTTAATATTTGCAAAGCGAGCAATTAGGTGAAACAGAGCTAACTGACAAAGCCAACGAGAAATGCCACAAATGGCAAGTCTGCAACATCCAACGGCCAAATGGATCCATCAACACAGGAAATATAAAGCTACACAAAGCCACACCAAAGCCCAAAAACCGTTTACGACTCCTGAAGTTCTTCCTCTTCATCTTCATAATCGTAGCCTTCCTCATCTGCTGTTGCATCCTGGTATTGCTGGTACTCCGAGACTAAGTCATTCATGTTGCTCTCTGCCTCTGTGAACTCCATTTCATCCATGCCCTCTCCAGTGTACCAATGCAAGAAAGCTTTCCTGCGGAACATAGCTGTGAACTGCTCACTCACCCTTCTGAACATCTCCTGAATTGAGGTGGAGTTACCAATGAAAGTTGAAGCCATCTTCAAACCAGTTGGAGGGATATCACAAACAGTAGACTTCACATTGTTGGGTATCCACTCAACAAAGTAGGACGAGTTCTTGTTCTGTACATTAATCATCTGTTCATCAACTTCCTTGGTGCTCATCTTGCCACGGAACATAGCTGAAGCAGTCAAATATCGGCCATGGCGAGGGTCAGCAGCACACATCATGTTTTTGGCATCCCACATCTGTTGGGTAAGTTCTGGAACAGTGAGGGCTCTGTATTGCTGTGACCCACGAGATGTGAGCGGCGCAAACCCAACCATGAAGAAATGCAATCGAGGGAATGGTATGAGGTTGACGGCAAGCTTACGGAGATCAGAATTGAGCTGACCAGGGAATCGAAGGCAACAAGTTACCCCACTCATGGTAGCAGAGATCAGATGATTGAGGTCTCCAACTGTTAGAAGGAGAGATTAATCAGTACATAGTTTAAACCTGTCAATTTTTATTACAGAAAAAGAGGGCAGCAAAAAAAGTAAATGTAAAATGGTATATTCCCTAAGTTCTGTATTATTATGCGCATAGCACAAATTCCTTATGATCTACACTATATATAACACCCTCCTTATCATATGCAACCAGAAAAAGAAATAAATACAAGATAGGTCAAGTGACACGCAGGTAGTTTCACATTCAAGAAGGGAAAGTTATCTTTGAGTCAATGGTTCGAAACAATCAACCCCCATTAAAAGAACATATGATGAGAAAAGTTAACAAATCCCATGAACCTCCAATTAATCGGATTAACATGCAAACCACGTGAATCCAAAAGTACTCAAATATCTACTTCAATCTAACAAAATTTTGGAGTCAAGTTTCCATAAAGCAAATATATTACAGAACTTGGAGATGGTTACTCAGTTTGAGACACAAAGAGACCACTACACTGGATGTACACTGTGCAGGCATATGCTTACAGTAATGCAAATGCCTATATTACAGCAGGTATTATTAGAAAGGGGAAAAGTAGATTCTATAACAACAGCTATTTGTATTTTATGTTCTGTAGAAAATAACAAGGAGGAAATGGAGAGGCTGAAGTTAATATAAGCAACCCGAAAAGAAACTTACAGCTCGGAGTAGTAAGCTTAAGTGTGCGGAAGCAAATGTCGTACAACGCTTCATTGTCCAAAACCATACATTCATCTGCATTCTCGACAAGCTGGTGGACTGATAGGGTCGCATTGTATGGTTCAACAACAGTGTCTGAGACCTTGGGGGATGGGAAGACAGAGAAAGTGAGCATCATTCGATCTGGGTACTCTTCTCTGATCTTGGAAATAAGAAGAGTTCCCATCCCTGAACCAGTTCCACCACCCAACGAGTGACACACCTGAAAACCTGGAATTGAAAAACAGAGTTATGGTTTCAATATTTTTGTAGGGAACAAGAACATACAACTTCTCAAAAGGGCAAAACAATACAGAGTGTATAAGAAGAAAAAGGGACATGAACCAGGGTTGCATCTCTATTTGGCTGCTTCAGGCATGATAGAAGAAAGAACACACTTGGACACTAGACCACTGCACAAAGTCCAACACTAATGAACTGTTGGCCTATTGAAGTTACTTAATTAAATACATTGCTATAGATTCACACTGTTTATCTTCTCCTGTACAGCCAAATAGAACCCTGAAGATTAGAGGACTATTTTAGGGAATGGAATACAAGAAAACTCAAAAACTAAAGTTGGCATAACGAAATGCAGATCCATATGTTACTATACCAAGTTACCAATAACTGAATGATATACTGCTTTAGATTTAACACTGCCATACATCTTCTAAATGATTCAGTATGAACTAATTCTAGAGTCCAGGGATGGGGCTTCAATGATGTTCAACGGAAGTAAACAGACATGCTTAACAATTACAGATAATCGCAGAAATTACATGAATGATGAATCAAAATATACAAGAATTACACCAAATAATCATAATATTACACTGATATAACGATTACAATACAATGTAAAGGAAATGCAATATTTACTGAATCTACAAAAGAAAAATCCATCATAGCAAAGGGCTGAAAATTTTACCAAAAGCACGAGTTTTACGCAAATGTAAAAGCAACACACACACACAGAGTCTCCAATTTGTCATACAGGAACAACAGCAAACAATTAACATAACTGCTATACAACATATTAGTTACAGCAAATTCCCAATAAACCAGTAACACGAACATCCAGAGGAACCCTTAAATAAAAAATTCGCCCAATCAAAACACAAAATCACCAGATCTACAGTAATAAAACATTCAAAAACATACAGAAAAAGGCACTTGTCAAAAACCCTAACAGAAGGATTGCCTTACCTTGAAGGCAGTCACAGTTCTCGGCCTCCTTGCGAACAACGTCGAGGACGGAGTCGATGAGCTCGGCGCCCTCGGTGTAGTGGCCCTTGGCCCAGTTGTTTCCGGCGCCGGACTGGCCGAAGACGAAGTTGTCGGGCCTGAAGATCTGGCCGTACGGGCCGGAGCGGAGAGAGTCCATCGTGCCGGGCTCGAGGTCCATGAGGACGGCCCGAGGCACGAATCGGCCGCAGCTGGCCTCATTGTAGTAGACGTTGACCCGCTCCAGCTGCAGGGGGTTGTCCCCGGCGTACCGGCCCGCCGAGTCGATGCCGTGCTCGGCGCACACCACCTCCCAGAACTTGGCCCCGATCTGGTTGCCGCACTGGCCCCCCTGTATGTGCAGGATCTCACGCATTGTGATGTGTTGTGTGTGTGTGTGTGCGCGCGAGCGAGCGAGAGAGAGAGCGAGCGAGCGTGCGCACTGTGTGTGGAGTGTGTGAAATTGGGGTTTTGGGTGAAGCAGTGGACTGCTTGGGGGGGTTTTAATGAGGGGTGGAGTGACGGAGTCTGTTTGCCGTTAATGGCCATTTTGGGGGTGGCGACGGTGCCGTTAGT
Organism: Escallonia herrerae; assembly: GCA_033070095.1. NCBI lineage: Eukaryota > Viridiplantae > Streptophyta > Magnoliopsida > Escalloniales > Escalloniaceae > Escallonia > Escallonia herrerae. The sequence goes on along the minus strand of JAVXUP010000990.1, from coordinate 106,167 downwards.
TTTGTTGGGAATTTGAATTTTGAAATCGTGAGAAACCCGGTTTGTGAAATTTTAGTTTTGGAAATTAGAAAAAAAAAGGTTGCGTTTAGTAATTATTTATTTTTTTTTTCAGATTAAAATTTTAGTTTTTAAATTAAGGTTATTTTTAAACACTCCAAAAATTGATTTTTTTTAAACCACCATCACCACCATTCTCCCACCAACGGCAGCCAACGCCTGCAGCAACCGTCGGCAGCCGGTGGCCACCTCCAGCCACCATCACCGTCGGCCATCGTAAATCACCACAAAAAAAATTGGGTTATCAAACACAAAAAAAAAAAACTCAACAAAAAAAATTGAGTTATTAAACACCCACTTATTTTTGTAAAAAAAAAAATTTAACTACTCTTTAATTTTATTTTTTTTGTAAACTGAAAACTAAAAAAAAAAATTATCAAACGAAACCTAAATATTGCATGGTGCAACTATTTAGGACAGAGGCAAGTGATGAGATAGAAAAATGGACCAAGGGGAGGCAAGTGTTTATTTTAAAAAATATATATCCAACTGTCCTAAGAAATGAATATTGGTATTTGTCAATTCTGTTCTAAGAGAGGGAAACAACATTGCTGCTAGGCAAGGGTCCAGCTTGAGTTTTCTGGCTTGTACTTGTAACACGATTTGCTGCTGCTAATGAAAGGTGTTTTCAGCAAAAGCCCATACGTAAGCTGTACTACAAGTTGACGCTGGTGGGGAGCGTCCCAAGGCAGAACCATAAGAAGAAAAGTGCTTATTATTTCACTGCTTTAGAAAGCTCAGACTGGGAAGGAAGAGAAGCAAGAGGGTTGTCAAGTGAGAGCAGAAGTAGTGATCATGAATCCTTTCCTTTGTGGTAAAGCAAAGAATCTCAACTGTCTTGTAGATGAATCCAGCCCCCGTCTTAATCTAATCGCCGTTGCTATGTATGGTGAACATTTAAGCAAGATTTTGGTTGCTATGTATGGTGAACATTTAAGCAAGATTTTGATCGTGAAAGCACAATCACAATATTGATTGTGGTTGAGCAAATGTTATATCTTGAAGTTGATTATAGACAATCAATGCCTAGTAGACTCCAAGAGCTTTTAAGTCTCGTGACATCTTTCACGTTAGGAGGTTCTATATGAAAGAAAGAGATGTCCAATTTCATAACGTCTACCATTGTAGACGACCACTCCTTGATTTTGGACGAAAAAACAACACTATTCGTATCCCAGAAAAGAAAAAGTTATTGTCATTAATAAGCTTTTGATTTTGTTCTTTTTTTTTCCCCAGCTGGATGCATTCATTAATATAAGATTGCATTCAATTTGTAAGGCAGTCGTCGCTTAGTCATGCGCTCCCTCGCTTACTGTCTTAGTACCTGCTTAACTTAATTCAATCTCAAATCTTAAACATCGTCAATGTAATAAACTAGGAGGGGATTTCTATCTACATTTTGAAAAAGCAAGATACCATTCGAAAAAGAAAAGGCCAGTCAGATGGCGAAGATAATTGTTCAGTAGAAAGTGTCATGTGGTGCCCCCGGATCAATCCTCCAATTGCCAAAGGCTGCAAACATGTACTGTCTAAGGCATTTACAAGAATTTTAGATTACTGTGGTCTTGATAGCAAAGAAATTTGAGTTTTTTTTTCTAATTAATACATATTTAAAATTTAATTATCAATTTACTCCTTTTTAAAACTTATTTATCCGCATATCACCCTTTAAAAAAATCGCTAATTTTTTTTAGTTAATAAGAGAATAGCATTGATAATTTAAAGGGTTACAGAGTTACCCAACGGCGAGTAAAGGTCACGACATTCCCTGACTCTATGTATACACGACCACAAACGTCAGAAACTAACAACGAACCTAAAGACCTAAAACCAATTATAATTAAACTAAAGTAGAGCATATCCTACACTTTCAATTAACTTTAAGTAATAAGCGGATGCCTAAGGGTTATAAAAACACATAGTATACTAAAATGAAACACTATAAATCAAAACAACACAAATAGTACAATGAGGAAGTCAACTGGAGCCAGACGAAACTCCAAGATGTACTCAGCAATCAAAGGGATCACAATGCAAACACAAGAGGCAGGTTACCTTGCATGGTTCATAATATTTCACCGGCGATTTTCCTCCAAAACACGGCCACCATTAAGCCGGGCATCAAACCAACAATCACAAACCAGCACTAAGCTAGACTGAATTTGACTTTTTCTCCCCCCCCCCCCCCAAACACCCACACCCAAAACCCCTAGAGCATAATACCCTGGCAACCCCTTCTCCCCCCTCCCAAAGGCCCCAACCCCCTATTCCCCACCCCCACCCAAACGCATAAACACTCCTAAAACCCCCAAGACCCATCCGAGGCCCTACCCCCCCCCCCCCCAAACAACCCATAGGACATCACAGCGTAATACACCAAAACCTTAGACACTGAGCTTAGTAATCAAAACAAACACCCTACAGCCAACTTTGAGCCCTAATTACTGCCTTGAAAAATTCGGCTGCCACCAGTAACATCCCGGTCATCGCTGGCTAAATTCTGGCCACCTCCAACGATTAAAGATCTGACCCTAGGAAATCCAAACCTCTTCAATCAACAATACAAACCAAACAAACCCATGACCATCACTCCGATCAAGACCTATCAGATCTAAAAGATCAAGAAATACCCTAGATATTCATAGATCTGAAGAGATCCGGCTAATCGGCGCAAGTGTAGACATCACCATCCCCGATCGTGGCTGGGCAGGATGGCGCCGGCCACCGCATTGTAGTCGTCCATCGTCTTCTATCAGCAATCTGTCGTCTGCCTCGAAGAAGACCGTCCTTAGAGTAAAAATACGCAAAAGAAGACATATTGTATACCTAGTCCTAGGTCGGATTCTGGCCATCGCCCCACGCTCGCCATCACACAGTGGGGCGGCCACGGTGGCTTTCCATGGAAAGTTTGCTTAGAGAGAAGTGGGAGAGATATTTTTAGACAGAGAATTTTTTGCTTTAGAATGGTATTGAAAATCACTGTTTGAAACAACGATTTCTATCTTGAAAATGCAATTTGTACTTTACAGGAGAAATAAAGAAGAAACCGCTATTTGAAACAGTGATTTCTTACCTTGAAATCGTGGTTTTAAATAACAATTTTCAAAAGTGTGGTATGTGGGTAAATAAGTTTTAAAATGGAGTATATTGATAATTTAGTTTTAAAACAGTATTAATTAGGAAAAAAACTCAAAGAACCTTAAACTTAAGGCTCTGTTTAGTAACCTTTTCATTTTTTATTTTTTCTCCAGCTTCATAAACTGCAAAATTGGAGAGAAAAAAAATGTGTTTGGTACACAATTTTCCTTTTTTCCCTTCAGTTTTTAAAATAGGATTGTTTTCGAAAACTCTCATTTAGGTTTTTTGGATTTTCAGTTTTGGTTTCTATTTTGAGACCACCCTCCCACCGTCGATAGCCACTGCCTGCCGCCGGCCACCGCCACGCCCCACCACCATCACTGCAAACCACCACCAAGAAAAAACTCAAAATAAAAGCTGGGTAATCAAACACCCAAAAGAAAAAACTCAAAATAAAAACTGGATAATCAAAAATCCATTTGTTTTTTGTAAAAAATAAAAACTAAATTGGTTTTTATTTTTTTGGAAACAGAAAACTAAAACTGAAGCTACTTTGATTAACTTAAATTTTGGTTTTATCCCATCAAATTAGCTTAGTAATTGGAAAGACATGAAACGAGGCTTGTGTTTAATCTCAATAAGTGTATTAAGGTCGTCATAGTGAGATGATGAGATACAAATGCGGCGGCTGCTGTATTAAAGATATTATTCGTGTCTTTAAGTTCAAGACATTCTCTACTACAAGCATAGTAACAAATTGCAGGTATATCTCGTAATATTTTGGAAATTTATTGCAAAATATTCATAGAACGCTTAAATCTCGTATATATCATCGTGAGTTATAGAGACGTGTTTGACTATTTTATCATGGCAGAATAATTATTTTTCAAAAGATTGTCTTGCCTGGGAAGGTTCGAATTATCTGGTGGTTTGCTTATGAAGCTAACATTTCAAGACCTAGCTAGAGGAATGGCAATGGGGCGGGTCGGGATGAGGATCTTATAGGATCCGTACCTGTCTTGCTATATCTGAAACCCCAACCCGCCCCGCACTGGGTTATATAATTTCAATACCACATCCGACCCTAAAATACTTTAAAAAATCCTCCTCGCCCTCGAAACCCCTCCAAATAGATAGAATGGAACAAAAGTTCAGGATTTGATTTAGTGACCGGAGATTGAAAATTCAACGACAGCTTCAAATGCTTCCTTTCTTAAACAGCTTATCCATGGCCACCACAAATAAAAAAATCATGGCAAATTTTAACAAAGTATATGAGAACAAGGTTCATTACAATAGCTTCTAATTCGATTTCTACAAAAAAAAAATTAAAATTTTAAAAGTGAAAGACAAGTAGCAACGTTGCAATCGATGATGAAGGCATTCGATATACTGTTGCAATGAGTGGAAGAGCTTCAACAGCAGACTGGAGGTTTCACGTGGTGGAGATGGGTAAGTGACCGGCAGAGATGAGCCACACCTTGATAGTTCATTACTAGTACATTTGAAGTGCTTCTGCTTTTGAGTGAATCGAGAAGTGGACTAAGTAGTTCAAGTCACCGTGCGACGTAAAGAAGAGGTGACTGTGAGGTGTTTGGTCCGCGGAGGCCATAGAGAGAAGGGAGAAGGGAGATCATAGAGAGGAGAAGATGTTGGCGGTTGCTAGGAGAGAGGTAGAGAAAGAGAAGGGAGATCGTAGGGTTTTTGTCCACCATTTATACTATGGGGATAGAAGGCTGTGATTGCCCAGATCTAGGATTAAGATAAAAACAAAATATAAAGCATAGACGGGGCGGGTTGGATAGAGGGGCGGTTAGACTAAATACCAAACCCGACCCGCACCAGATACGAGTTTAATTTTAAATACCACACCCGCTCCATAACTCGATTAAAGGCCAAAAACTCGTTTCTATAGGATCGGGGCAGACCAGATATCTACCGGTTGCGATCAAATTGACATCCCTAGCTACCTTTACCATTATACTTATTTGAAACCTCACTCATCTATATAGATCGACATTCTTTTCCATTTATTTGACCTTTTCTGTAGGCTAATAGTATCCTACTTCTAAAGTACAGGACACTTGTTATAATAAGCTCAAATTCAGACATTGGTATGTAAATTTTTTCATACTAAGCCGTAAAATTTCTCGACTAATAGCTGAACAATTCACGAATAATTCTCGAATCGCCAAAATAAGTCCTTCCGCCGAATGATTCCCGTGTACCGAATTTGTTCTTGAACCTCTGTTCTTCAATACTCAAGGGCTTGCTGAACCAAACAACTTAACCCATGAACCCCTCACCTCTTGGGCTTTCTACTGGGTCCTTTGCCATGGAAAAGGGCAGGGTCTTGCAAAATGCAATAAACCAAACTCAGGGCTTTGGTTGGATATTTAACCCAAGGTCCGGACATGTATATTCGGGTCAGGTTTAAACCCAAAACCATTTTAACTACTTTCGGACCCCTAAACCCTTTTGCTGCTGCCTCCACTGTGTTTGCCTAACTCACTGAATCTCAGCACCACTCACCGGTTTTCTGGGGCAAAATGGTGAGCAAAAGGCAGAAAGAAGCTCGCAAACGTTTCAAAGAAGAGCACCCGGAATTGTTCACAAACCCAGAGCCAACACCTCCAAAGGACCCGAACAAGAAGAAGAAGAAAAAGAGCCAATTCAAGCGCAAGAAGTCCGATTCCAAAGTACCCAGGGACCCAAACAAGCCCAAGAAGTTGTCACACAGTAAACACCCACTTAGAGTCCCTGGCATGAAGCCTGGTGAGAGCTGTTTCATTTGTAAAGCACAGGACCATATTGCCAAGCATTGCCCAGAAAAAGCTCAGTGGGAAAAGAACAAGGTTTGGTTTTGAAGTAGTATTTCTTTTTTTGCTCAATGTTTTTGAATGTGGGCTGATGTAGTAATTAAGGAAAAAGCGTGTGTGTGTGTAGCTTGGCGAACTTTGTATAAGAACAGGAAAAGGGATCATAGAATGTATGACACACACAAAAAAAAAAACCAAAAAACTGTAGTACTTGCAAAAAGGAAAAGAAAAGAAAAACATGGTTGTTACTTATCATCTTAACAAAGAATGAATTGTAGATTTGCAAGTAGAATTTTTGGGAATTTCAAGCTTTTAGACTGGTAGGTTTCTTGTTTCTAATCACCTTAACAGATGAAAGTTTAGTAGGTGGTTATCTTCATTGTTTTTTTTGTTTTGTTTTGTATGGAAGTATGAGTTAAGTTATTATTGAGTATTTTTCAAAACTTTGGTTAGTGATTTATATGGAAGGCTTCTTGTGATGATAAGTGTTTTGACCTGGAGTGAGTGTAATGTTGCTTTTTGTGTTTATAGATATGTTTGCTCTGCCGGCGACGCGGGCATAGTCTAAAAAATTGCCCCAAGAAGAACGACGAGACCGTAGATAAGAAACTTTGCTATAATTGCGGAGTATCTGGGCATTCTCTTGCTGAATGTCCCAACCCTCGTCAAGATGGTATTTCTACTTATCTGTTTTTGACCTTTGTTCCAATATTTACTTATAGCAACTATACTACGTCATATGATTCACAATATTCTCTGGTAGTGCGTCTGCTTGACAACATACTCAGCGGAAATGTTTCTAGGATACCTCTTGTAGCTGGTATGCTTCAGTTGTTATTATGACATGCATTCAGTGGTTGCTATTTTAGTATGATAATGTACCCATTTAAATTCTATATGCTCGTATAGTTATAACTAAATTGATATTTGATTGCTAAAAATATGGTTAACCATCTTATTGAACAGCTAAAACCTATACCTTCATGCCATGCACTTTTTTGTAGCATTTATTAATTTGGATATGTAAAGTTGAATCTTCGACACATAATGGAAAGTTGTGATCTCTCAGTATCAAGGCGCTAGGCCTGATTATACACGTATAGAGCACTATGTTGTGTGCATATCTTTGAAGTTGTACATGTACAGAATATTATGTTGGGGCAACTCATTATGACCTTGTTAAGCAGTTAGGTCTATATGATGATAGCTTAATAAGAAAGTTAAGGATTATTTTGGCTCATCACCCTCCATTCCCTGCCTCCTCAGTATTCTGCTTGGATACCTGCCTGTTATCAAGTAAAACCTCCATTGAAGTGGAGTTAATTAAATGACTTGCAGAAGTTTTGTGACCAGTCATCTGCTTTGGATTCTGTCACAACTTCTCCCTTTGATAATGCAGGGGGAACAAAATTTGCGAATTGCTTCATTTGTAATGAACGTGGACATTTGAGTAAGAATTGCCCCCAAAATACTCATGGGATCTATCCAAAGGTACACTTTTATTATTTTGATGCTATGCTTTGTTTGAGAAGAGACAGCGTATTCTTGTCTTCTTGGATGGGATACAAGTCATCGTGGTTCAGGTTATTGATTATCCCAGCCAACGTTCACTGAGAATACTTTGTCTATACCTTGAAATAAGGTGTTACGACTGATACTAGTTAAAATCGTTCTCCACAGGGGGGTTGCTGTAAAATTTGTGGAGGTGTAACACATTTGGCCAGAGATTGTCCAGATAAAGGTAGCAGAAGTTCTACTGCTGCTCCTGGTGTTGGGAAAGGATGTAAGTATTCCAATTTTGCATGGTGTTGATTTGAAATCGCTTCAACTATAGGTTTATTTCACTCGCTGAAGCCAATATAAAGTCAAGCGTACTTTTATCATTACCAAAAATTCATCATTAGAGGCCTGCACAAACTATAGTCTTTCGCCGTATACTGTCAGGAATCCTAGATCACAACTCATGAAGTAAACATATTCCACTTCAAATTTGACTGAATAGGAAACTGCTAGCCAGATATCAACACTAGGTATCCGAATGCTCTATCATAATCTTTTATTACTGGTGGTAAACTTTCATGGTTTCCCTGGAGTAAAAATGAACTGTACTGAGACTGATGTTAACCACAACAAAATGAAGTGTTCCAGTATCATCCCTTTCTATAAATACCATCAAGTATTTGTATAGCTATAGATATGTAAATAAGTTCATATGACTACTATTGCTGCTAGCTATAGATATGTAAATAAGTTCATTTGACAACTATTGCTGCATACTTTCTTTGTCAAACCAAAATCAACACACTTCCAAGTGTACTGCGAGTTGTGCCTTTAAGGAGTCAGATTGATTTATGTGTTGTTGTACTATCGCCAATGGCGAGATTTGCAGAATTTCCGTTTATGGGTGCATTACCCCAATGAGGTTTCTTTTTGGGTTTTCCTATTTGAGTGGAAAAAATATATGTACCAGGACTATTTTCTGCGGCAAGCCTTTTACCAGAATGGAAAAATTAGTCTGTAGCCAGCCAAAGAATTATTGGTGAATCTTGTGGATTCTCATGCAATTAGTACAATAAGTCAGACTTATATTTTAGATCCCTGTATCTGAAAGATTTTACTGAAATCAGTCTCATACGCACTTTTATGCTTTTGCATTTTGTTTTACTTTGAGATGGATATTCTCTACGAATCTGGTTAATATTCTGTGACAGATAGGGATGCTCTAAATGAGTACGACTCGAATGGGTTGGGGATTTGAAATGAAACTTCTTTTAGAGAAATATGGCTCTCTTTTGCACAAAGAAAGAGAGAACGTATCCTGACGCTGTCAAGTCGCCATATTGTTTCTTTTGTCGTATATAGCTCATAATCACTTTGTTAACATGGGCAGCGAGAAATTGTGGTGCTCCAATCTGGGGTAGTCCGGTGTTTTCTTTTTGCTGTCATAAATAGCTGAGCGTGGGTGCTTACCTGTGTGCCACTTACTGTTGAAGAAACAGATAATATGATCCATGCGCTAATGTAGATTGTAATTTTCTTCTGCTTTGCTTTGAGTATCAAACAGTCGCTTGAGTGAATAAGCTAAGCATAGGACTGATGCTCTTTGCTGCATTCCATCCTGCATATCACATCTGCATTCATAGCGCTTTGTGCTTTTTCGTCCGTCCAGAACTATTTCTCTTAAAATAATATGCACATTCTCGAGAGGCCAATCTGCCAAAATTGGGCAACCATATATCCAAGTGTATTCTCGAGAGGCCAATCTGCCAAAATTGGGCAACCATATATCCAAGTGTCCTTATCTCCTGAGTCATCATTCTAGAACGACTTTTGTTGACTTAAAAAGAAAAAAAAAAAAAACATGATTTGCATCTTTTCCTTTGGTGTACTGTGTATGGTAACTTGACAAGTATCTTCATGTTTTCAGCATTTAGAATGGATGCAACGCCAAGAGGAAAGGTGACCAAGTTCTTCAGTGGGGACGATCTCGAGGATGATTTTATGATGGAGGAGACCCAGATCGGCAGTAGCGAAGAAGTTGCTCCTACTTCTGATTTGAAAGATAAAGATGTAAAACCAAAGAAGAAACAGGGACCCAAAGTTGTGAATTTTGTAGGCTGACAAAACATTTTCTGGAATTGCATTATACAAGTTGTTTAAGATCTGTGATTTGGAATGTTTCAGATATAGTGAACAAGCATTCTATATTTTCTTTAAGACCCTTCTTCTTGATTGGATTCATTCATACTATTCTCTTACCTTTGTGAAGTTGATTCCCTATAAGGTTATCACCTTAATCCAAAACATAAAAAATGAAGTCCAGTTGAATATTATAGCGGGTGACTCGGGGATAAACAGGTGTGCGACCTCGGAGGTCCTTTCCTACTAGGAAATTCCTAGTGGGCAATTTTCATGTCATTGTCATAGCATTATGTAACCAGTAAAAAAATAATAATAATGAAATTGTCTAAACATAAATTTGGATTTCGGGGCTTTTTTTTTTTCTCCCTCATTTGCCGTTGAAAAGTTATTATATTGTCTTTGATGCACCTTTTAGCGACAAGTAGGTGTGCCTTTAAATTGTTGCCTTTCATTTGCTACATAAGCCAAATGAATAGAAGCGGTCCAATTTATCTTGTTTTAGGCAGTATGATTGCTCACGAACATGCAGGCATGCCATGACAACGTGGAAGAGGAGATCTGTGGATGCTCTGGCCTGAGACCATTCTCAACCCTTTGTTTTGTCCCTCAAAATTCTCCCATTCCCCGCGTTTTTCTGTGTGTTTTGGGATCTCTGTGTTTTGGGAAAAGTCCTCCTCTCCTCTTATGTCATCCCATATTCAAGGATCTCTTCTTTCCCCATAGAGTCCCCCCATCTCCCTCTTCCTTCATTCTCTTTTCGCAGGGCTCTTCCCTCTTTGAAGAACACCATGGTATACCTCTCTCCCCCTCTCTACTGAGCATGTGCGCGCGTGTGTGCGTGTCATTTTTTGATGATTGGAACACAAGATTTGTCACTATACGTCCTTTATGTATTCCATGTTGTGTACTGCTTTTGGCAAAAATCCAAATCGCTTTGGTAGTAACATGTACACAGATTTTCTACTTCTAAGATGCTATTATCCGAGAGTTAGGAAAGGGTACCGAATGCCATTCATCTGATACTAGCATTTTGCGCATAGCCACAACAATAATTGTTGGCATAGCACCGTGAACAATTTCATTACGTTGCGGTGAAATAACTAGAATGTCATTAGTGATTTGATCAAACCAGCATAGTTTGAGCAGCATCAACAATTAACTTGATGTGCCAAAGCCACGATATGCGACGTGGAATATCTTTTTTTCGTGATTCGATATCTCCAGGCTGATGTATGTGATCTGTATGCTCATAAGCCTTGCTGCAACCAGCACATACCAAATGTTGTTGACACGTCTTGGGTTTTGTTTCTGTCAGGCGAACGCGGTGTCTGGAATGGCTGTGCAGGATGAATGCAAACTGAAGTTCTTGGAGTTGAAAGCAAAGAGGAACTACCGATTTATTATCTTCAAGATCGAGGCCCAACAAGTGGTTGTGGAGAAGCTCGGGAGTCCCGAAGAAAGCTACGATGATTTCACCAACTCTCTGCCTGCAGACGAGTGCCGCTACGCTGTCTTTGATTTTGATTTCATCACTGACGAAAACTGCCAGAAGAGCAAGATTTTCTTCATTGCTTGGTAATATAATCATCACTTTGTTATAGTTACGTAAATTTATATTTGGAACTCATACGATGTTAAGCACTCCATACTAAACATAGGACCCAGTGTTTCCTCTTACTAGCAAAGTTGGACCTCACACAAACTATGGGAATCAGTTAATTTTTGGGTTAGATACTATGGAATTGAGTGACTGCAAGGTCTAGCTTAAATCATGAGAGTAAGAAGCAAGGTCCTATTCTGTTTTTCATTTCCTTGGTTACTAGTTTATATAGCATAATATAACCAAGTTCTTTAAGATCTTCAGTATCTTCTGGCCAAGCACTTGGCTTTGTAATTGGAAATATTAGAGCCAGTTACATGTAATTGATCCTTGATCCTCCTAAAATGTAGATACAGATAGGATAGACTCGATATAGGTACTCGTTTAAACTTGCTTGAAGGTTACGGGATTAACTTCCTTTCCTGTGTTTTCAGGTCACCGGATACCTCAAAGGTGAGAATGAAGATGGTCTATGCCAGCTCCAAAGATAGATTCAAGCGAGAACTGGATGGAATCCAAGTTGAGTTGCAAGCAACAGATCCTAGCGAGATGAGCATTGACATCATAAAAGGGCGAGCACTCTGAATATCGTATAATCTTCTCTGGTCCTCAGCCTTTCATCACGGTTACATCAGTGACGTTGTATTTCTGTTCTTGGTTGCGTTGATTGATACTGAAGTGTGATAGTGTAATGTAATATTACTTACGGATTTTTCTGTTGCGTTAAAGACTTCTGATGGTTCCTGTCATGTATGTTTGCCTCCACATGACTGATCCTAGTCAACTTTGTAAAATTACGTGAAAAACATAACAATAATCTTTGTGGTCTTCAGAAATCTCAAATTGTTTTGTCCTTCTATGTCTTATTGGTAGAACTTTTTTGGATATTCAGTCACCTTAATTTGGTCTCTAGTTCAGAGGGAATATTGGAGATTCCAGGAAAAATTTTCCCTTTCCTTTGCTTGCTTGGGGAAAGAGCAACAAGGGAGGGAGAAAAAGAGCTAGTTAGGAACAAAAAAGAAGCAGCAGCAGAGCTGTGAAAGGACTGGAAAACTAAGAAGGAAACATTTATTCTTGGACCTGCCTGGTCTCACAACAAATTCAGAACTGACTTTCTGGTACAAGTTAAGTTTGTTGTATAAAAGGAAAATAGCATTCTTTGCAACAATGTCTGGGATACCTGAATTCGCTATCATTGTCCTCTTAGTCTGAATTTGCATAAACTGTAGAGGCACTAGCATAAATATGTGGAACTGGTGGATCGCTCTCCTAGCGAGGAATTACTGTCATTTTAAGAAATATACTTTCTTAGCTTCTTCCTTTTTGGATCCCTTCATCCAGTTAGAAGGGAAAACAAGGAATATCAGGCACAAGTAAACGTATAGCTGCCAATGGTATTTGGATTACCTGGTCAAAATCACAATGCTGTACCACAGTTTTCATAAATTTTCAAGCAATAGTGAAGGTAGTCAGGTTAGTTGTATCCAATTATACAAGATTCAAGGTTTAGGAACAGCTATAACTGGATGCTTGCATTATTATGCATACTAGATGAAGATAATAAAGAGTGACGAGTACCCTGATATTACGTGATAATAATTATGCGAGTCCATCATTACAGAGCAGTGAATCTTTATTTGGTAGGAATAGGACCATAGAAAGAGTTCAGATCAAGAAAAAGAATTTTGTGTCTAAACTACGAGACAAGAAATAATTGCACAAAATTCAATTTATCAAATTTAAATTAAAGGTTACATCACTCTGTGATTTTCACATAAAATAAATGTAAATCCTCTGATTCAATCTCCGATTTCGGTCACGATCCAAGGGTTAAAATTGCTTGTTCTTGAACCGCTACGTTGACTTCTTCCTTGAAGGTGATTCTTGATTTGTAGAATCTCCGCGATTGAAGGTGAATTTCTCTTTGATGTTTAGGATCAAAGAGCGACGAATCTTTATCGTCGAGAATGCTCGACTGAAGAATGACACTAGATTAGTTCGTATTGTTCTTCAAATGAAGCATAATTCTCGAGATTTGACGTGCTTTTGACAGAGTTCTGGAAGAGCGCTGACTTATTTGTAGAGACTCAGTCCCCCTCTTCTCTATCCCAAGCCCTCTATTTATAGGTAAGATGACAGGCTTAAATTTGGAAAATTCGTAATTTGAGTTTTGACTTTGTAATTAAAGAGATTTTTATCCCCTTAATCATCCGATTTGATCAATTAAATGGATATTTGTCTCCATTTTAATTTTGGAACTGATTTTAGTCCAATTTAACTTTTCTGGTAACAAGATTATGGGCTGGACTGCATAATTTTATTTGGACTGATTCTTCAAATTTAACTTTTGTTTGAGCCTGTACTTTTGCTTGGCCTCAAGTAACTATCTTGACCCGTATTCTCCGCAGTGTTGAATAATTGACTAGATACTAAATTATTTACTGTTGATAAGTAAAGAAGTAATTTTTTGGTGTCTACAGTATGTTTTAGTTGTCTAAGTTGACCCAACCAATCTGGTATTTGCCCAGTAAGTTTATTTGTCGACAAATAGAGAGCACTTAATTTGCGAAGAATAGACAAGGTACTTGGTTGGGACTTTGTAACGAGTCTCTGCTCAAGTCAAGATAGAGGTGGCTAGTACTGAGATTAGACATCCAATTAGGTTCCTCATGACTGAACTGGTTATCAGAAAGATCAAGGACTTGAAGAAATGTAAAATTGACAAAGTTATTGTTAGTGTTTTTTCAAAACATAGTGTCAAAGTTAGTTCATTTTCTTTGTCAAAATGATGAAAGGAAGATGAAGAGGCAAAGAGGGAGGAATGTCACATAGAAGGGAATTAGAAAAGTAAGTGGGTATATAATAAAGAACTTCACTTACTTTAATACTTATGTGGTATGCTAAGGTGTATGCATGTGCACCGAGTATGGTGCGAAGCACCATGCGAGGAACGATCGCACGCGCGCTCGCGTGGCAGTGGGCTGTGAGGCGCAATGTGGCACTTTGATGGCGCACTTCGCACCTGCGCATCGTCGCGATTAGATGCCTTTAAGTTTTTGTGACGAAAACTAGGCCGTCGGTGCAACGGATTGGGTCGGATCCGACCGTTAGCAGCTGAGTGGTTACACTTGCACTGGTTCGGGTTATGCCCGAACGGTTGCACCTGTTAGGCAGCTGGGTGGTTCCAGTTCGGGCCAGACCCACCTGTTGAGAGCTAGTTAGTTACCAGTCCAGATCTGAACCGTTAATCTTAACGGTTTCTAATCCGACGGTCCAGATTGCTTGGGTGCATGATGAAAGGGTATGACCCTTGATTAGCAACCACTAGTGCTTTAAATAGAGCATAATGGTCCGAAAATCTGACCATATATAGATGAGCCTCTACTCTTTTCTTTTTTTTGCAGATCTTTTACAATAAGAAATTTCTGCAGAATTTCTTAGTTGTAAACTCGTTATCCAGTATTTCATATACTTTTCTGTAGAGTGAATATTGTGTGTTCAAGCGCTATTCACTAGTGCGCTTCGTTGTATCTTGGAGGGTATTTGCCTGTAACCCGCTGCACACCAATTTTAGGTGGGGCAAATATAAACTTAAGGAGAGCGTTTTACAATGTGTCTCGAAGCCGATCCTCTTTTAGTCATAAAGCCATCTCATAATAATCAAACAGTTATCAGATGGATGCATGCTATCAAGCAGACAACCGGACAAGTGTAGTGTTGAAAGTGAAGGGAGCATACACACTGCTTGAAGTCATTGAACTTCCTTGCTGAGGTCAACTCCACTCATGTCCAGATATTCCAGTGAATGCAGGCCAGATATCCAACTAAGATTGTCCAACAAAAAGCAAACCAACATCATGTTCTCCTAGATCGAGATAACGCAGGCTGGAGAGTTCCCCAAGCTGATGAGGAACCTCCACACCAAATATAGTGGCAGATAGTTTAAGGCATTTTAAGCTTGCCATGGAACCAAAGAAACTTGGAATAGAAGTAGCAAATCCAAAGTCATTCCAGCTTAGGTCCAAGTAAGATACTCTAATTTGAGCAGCAAAGGACTAATCTTCCCACCCAACTTGAACATCTCATAAGAGTCAATATCATCAGAATCATATGGATTACCGAGATGGAGCTCAACCGCATGATGAGTTATGTTGTCGCAGCGAACTCCTGCCCATTGGCAGCAATCTCCTTGGGCCGACCAAGAGCAGAGGCGGTTTGAAGGATCCGTAAGCTCTTTTCTGAAGCTTAGAAGTGCTCTCCTCTCTTTTCCATGCAAACCCTGTTCCAGCTTGAGTTTCCCTTCGGCGATTGAGCAAAACAAAACAAGCACCGTAACATTGGCAATAGCAGAAGCTCCCATGATAGTAGCAATCTGAATAAAGAGCAGGCCTACACCAGTTCCCCTCTTGTGATTATTTTGAGTTGCATACAGTACAAGAGTTCCTTCTTTCAAAGAGACTCTTTTGCTACTTCAGCCACAAATGTTCTTATCAGATTGTAGCTCAGCTAGGAAATTTGGTCACTCTTTCCAACAGAAAAGTGAGATTACCCAATTCACAAGGCAACATTAACTTTAGTTGATTGTCTCCTGTCCCTGGCCGCATCTATAGACTAGATGTGATGAGAAATTTGTTATTGAGGAAGATCCCAGTCTTTACCAGTTTTTTTTTGGTGGCGCAACAAGTTAACTTATAGCGTCGACAGAATTAAACGTAGGTCTAAAGCATCACATTACCTTAAAAGCTTCTCAAACGTAAAAGTCAAGAACCTCGTCGCTAAAGAATAAGATTACTGGCTGTTTTCCAAACTGCAATTGGAATAACTAACTGCCACTAGCTAGATAATCAGATTACTGTCATCTTAATGGCCTTTAGAACTTTTGGTGCCAAGTTCTTCTCTCATGATAGAGAATAATTTGGATCAAAAGTGCATCTTGTGAAATGTGAAAAAGTTTTTTGAGAGGCTTTGATGTTTGCCTTTTGATGGGATTAAGTGGCTAATCCTTTTTCTTTATAAAATGCTTTTCATTAAAAGTTTGTTTTAAAGTGAGGGTTTTTCTTACTTTCTGTACAATGTTAAGCAAACCTCGTTCCTTTTTGAGTTTTAGAGTTTGATAAAATTGAGAGTATCTTGGATTTTTAATATGTTATTAAAGTTGTTTTCTTTGAGTTTTAAAGTTTCTAGGGTATACCTTTTAGTTAAAATTAAGAGTATTTTTGACTTTATAAGTTTTTTTCAAATCTACTAACAATATTTCTTTGTATCATGTGGACAAAAGTACCCACTAAAAATGGTGGGGACGAATATTGTCTTAAAGGAAAGCATCTAAAACTCGTACTTCGAAAATTATGTTCCAAATAAGTGCGGTGGTTTTATCGTGTTCATTTAAAGAATAACAGATTTAATACTCTGCAACATTCTTATCAGATCAGCCAGGCAATTTGGTTGCTCTTTCCAATTAAAAAGTAAGATTACCAAATTAAGCGAGGAAAAATCAAGGGATTACTGATTTGATTGTGTTCCATCCCTGGTCTTCTTAGTCTCTTATTTGATGGTATGGTAGCAACTATAGACTAGATGTGATAGGAAAGTTATCACTGAGCTTGATCTGAGTCATTTGACCAATCTAAAAACAGAATTTGTTGACTCCAAATTTATTTTTCTACAACCTGATTTGTGAATGAATTAAAGAGACAAGCATCAACAGCTGTAGACTTTGGCAAGTCATGGCAGAATGCTACATGAATTTAACGAGAATAGTTCTGAAATGATAGCAATAGCAGTGGATCAAAAAGGGACTTGAGGACCTTTAAAGCTTCAGTTTTACCTTCCATTGCTGTTGTCTGGTTCTCACTGATATTGAACCAGTCACAGCAATGATATTCTCGTAGCAACAAGCTTGGAGGTTTTCAATTATGGCCTCCTCTCATTGATTTGTCCTTCTAAAAGAGTCAATTTTTGTGCAACCTATAAAACCAAAGAGTACAAATGCGTTAAGTTTATTAGATGTTGCTTGCTGCACTACAGCGGTCATATTAGATTCATTTTAATTACTACACTATCGAACAAAAGTTTTTACATGCTATTTTTAGCCTACCAAGACGACATGACGTCCAAGATCCGCCCCCAAAGGGCAAGGCGCCATATCAGGAGATGGCAAACCTGAAGCCTCTGCCTCTCTATGTAGTACAAATTGATGTTAAGCGTGTCTACTCTACCCATGCTTAATGTTTGTATCCAAGCCACCGATCATAAGGCGATTCAACGACGCTTTCTTTGTTGTTTGCCCTTTCCGGCGCAGGCAAATGTTACTTGCGACGCAGCCAAACTGGGCAGATCATGGTGCCAACTTTTTTGACGTAGGTTAACAACCTATGAACGTCAGTAAGCCATGCTAATGCTGCAGATAAAAGCCAATTTGAAGCTTATTTAGTTTTCTGGCTCAAGCGCGGCACCAGGCTAAGCTAGTAGAAAAGCAAGGCAAGTATGCCTATCTTTTGCCAGCAGACTACGTTCAGTTCTAAAACCTGTTAGTTGATACCATTTGTTGTTAATATGTTCCTTAACAAATCACTTCATAAAGACTAGCCGGGAGGCACAGGAACACGCGTTGTGTGTGAATCAAATAGGCAAACTTTTAAAAGAAAATCGTTCTTGTAAATATGTGATTTTGTTATCGTTTTATTTAGTAAGTTGCAGTCCTTGATGAACTAAACAATCCCAAATCATGTTTTTCCAAATTATATACGAAGATCAATCGCAAACTATCAGTATTCAAACAGACAACATAGTAGGAAAAAAAGAGAAAATGCAAATAGGTATTTCGTGTTTTTAGAATTTGTCATGTACTCTAAAAAAATGAAAGAAGGATGGTAGTATTGTAAACGTGGGATTAGGATGACTGTTTTTTTAGGAGTGCTAATCACCATTTAAAATAATCACTTCCATCTCTATTTTTTTTTTTCTTTCTGTTTTTCCATCTTTTGATGCCACTGACATCATTTAAAGTAAAAAATTATTATTGTAATATTAAAAGTGGTGTTGTACGAAAAAAGAAAATACAAGAGTGTTCCCTTTCCAGGCTGTATTGATGATTGATTATGGTAGTATGAAAATTATCATTTTAGTCTCTTTTTTTTTTGTGGTAATTTTTTGACCTGTAGTCTTCGACCAAGTACTAGCATTGACCCAACGGGTATCACTCTGCATGGATTTGACGCAGGCACTCTTATTCCTTAAGGCGTGCCCCATATACGCGTTCTGGCAGTTTCACCGGTAGCATTAGCATGCAGTCCATAAAAGTCTGATCTGTTCATCAAGTTACCATAACAGTTGCATAAGCTGCTGCTGCTGTTTGTGCCACGCACATTCCACTTTTATTTGAACAGACTTCAACAGAGATATCCAGGCTTTGAACATGGAGAAACTGTTAAATGCTGGCCTATTTGTACTCATTTTTTTCTTTGTTGGGACCAGACAGTCCTGTTTGTGTGAAAACTCGAACTTGGGTTGCACTGAAGTAGAAAGACGAGCTCTTACAAGGTTCAAACAAAGTCTCACAGACCCTTCCAATCGTCTTTCGTCTTGGAAAGGCAAAGATTGCTGCAAATGGAGTGGAGTGTTCTGTAATGCAACTACCGGACATGTTATCAAGCTTGATCTCCGAGTTGAAGACCCAAGCGGATCTACAACCAGCCCTAATCTGTTGGAGGGGCCTAAAGTAAACTCTTCTCTACTAGAGCTGAAGTACCTGAGATACGTGGACTTGAGCGGGAACAACTTTCAAGGCAGCCGAATTCCTGAGTTCTTTGGATCGCTGAAACCGCTGAGATACCTTAATCTCTCCAATGCAGAGTTCACTGGACTCGTTCCCCATCATCTTGGAAATCTTTCGACCTTGCGTCTTCTTGATCTTATAAGCACGGGAGATGGTTTGTGGGCTACAGTGGCCATGGATGATTTCAAGTGGGTCTCTCGTCTTAAGTCGTTGCAACGGCTTGACCTGAACGGAGTGAGTCTTAGTCCAGCACAAAATGCTATCAAGGTACTCAGCGAGCTTCCTTCTATACTAAGTTTGAGCTTGAAAACTTGTGGGCTTAATAACATTCATCTATCTCATGCTTATGGGAATTCTACACTTTCCAATGTTCAATACCTGGATCTCAGCCCCAATTCATTTGAAGGAAAACTCCCAAATATTTTTCAAAACATGACTTCTCTAAGAGTTCTTGACCTTGCATCCAATTCTTTTAATTCTTCCATTCCCATGTTTGTGGGCAATTTGACAAGCCTTGTTGATCTCACGTTTGATGATAATGAGTTTGTCGGCATTGAGGGTGGATTACGGATGATTTTGAGGAATCTCTGTGATGGTGGTGAAAATGGTTCGGTGTTACGTGGAGGTGCCACAAAGGATGCAGTCTGAGTCAGCTTCCAGGTAGGCAACGCGGGAGACAGCAAGGACGGCGTAAGGGCCGAGGGCAAGGCTCCCCAGACAGGTCGCGAGGGCTGGCAGCGCCACGCAGGCAGGGGGTCGACGAACAGGGGCGACAGTCGACGGTCCGTGACAAGGGCGCAGCGTCAAGGGTCCGGAGACGGGAGTCCAAGTGTGTTTCTCTCACTAGAATTCCAGAGAGAATGTCGTTTTAGAGAGAGAAAGTGAAAATGACAAATGAGAGAGTTCCCCCCTAAATGAAATCCAAGGTCCCCTATTTATAGGAAAAAGGTACCGATGTCATCAATGTGTCATTAACTGACACGTGTCACCCCTGAGGGTGACACGTCACCAGGGGTCCACAAATACCGGTTCTCCGTTGGACTGTCGGTTCCCAAATTCGCGCTGCCCTGCCCTTGCAACATCTCTCTGCCTGTCTGAGGAGACTGATCATGCCGCGGTAGCATGGTTAGAGTAGCCTGTTGCCCCAGCCTCCAGTCCAAGCCCTTATTGAATCCCACAGGCCTGGCAGCGGTGGGGAAGACCCGACGCTTAGCTGCCAGGTGGACTAGGCAAGATGCCCTTCCGAAGACCTGCTCCCATCTCGGAGAGACCCGGGGGTCATAGTCCTTAGGGGTGCCGACGCGAGCCCCCAGTGCTAGAGCACGTAGGCCAGTCACGCAGGCGCCCTGGCGGAGATAGTGTCCCGGAGGAGTCGCCTATCCCGCTGCGAAGGGTCCTCGTGCCGGAGCACGGAGCGAAGCCCCCCGGAATGAAGACGGCGATGGCTTTCAGGTTGTGAGCCCATCCCGTAAGCATATAACATGATTGTGGCGCATGGGCGCGGTGCCTACAGCACGAGACATTAGATTGTGGCGCATGGGCGCTGCGACAACTGTCGCGAGACCATACCTGGTGCCGTGGGCACATGTCATGGACGTGGCGCACGGACACAGCGACGACTGTCGCGGAGCAATACTTAGTGCCGGGGGCACGTATCATCAGCGGGGCGCAAGGGCGCGGCGAAGTGAGTGAGGTGCCGGGGGCACTGTAATGTGACAGAGAGCGCCAGGGGGGCGCGACTGTATCTGTGGAGCGGCGCACGGGGGCGACGGAGAGCGGGCGACGAGGGTCGCAGAATAACTTCCTCCGAGCGAGGGGGTTGCAGAGTGACGTCCGAGCAACAAGGGTCGTTGCGTGGATGGCGCGCGACCGTGAGCGACGGTTGTCATGGCGACAGAGCATCCACAAGCGACGGTCGTCGTGACTACGAGCGACGGTCATCGCGACGACGGAGCACGGCCGAGAGCGACGGTCGCCGCGACTACGGCGGAGCGCGGTCACGAGCGACGGTCGTCAAGGCAGGTGGCCGACCCCCGAGGGTGGCCGACCCCTTGGGGTGGCCGACCCCCAAGGGTGGCTGAGCCCCTCAAGGTGGCCGACCCCATAGGGTGGAAGGCACGCCGAGGTCGCTTCACGAGCAGTTCACATGACTTGAGCATGCGTTGCTTTGACCGGCTCTCGAGCGTTGAAAAGTTGACCGCTGACTGGGTGATGTGTCGCGCAAAGTGGGTCCCTTAGCAGGTCCTGGGGTGCGACCAGAATAGGGTATGAACACTCTGTAACCTAAAATCGTTGGATTTGACATCTAACAAAGTTAACGGAGATTTGTTAACAATTGATGGGAATTTATCCAGGTGCAATGCATTTGGTTTGGAGAGACTAAGTTTAGACCATAACGAATTCAGTGGTCATTTGCCAGATTGGCTAGGATTGTTTACAGGTCTCAAACGCCTTCATCTTAATTATAACTCGTTCAATGGTCCCGTTCCAGTATCACTGCTTGGAAGATTGTCGGCATTGACAGTGTTAGACCTTTCCGATAATCAGTTTAGTGGCGTACTAACAGAAGCCCATTTCGCGAACCTCTCCATGTTAAAAGCCATTGATACAAGCCGTAGCTCGTTGACATTACAAGTGAGACCGACTGGGTACCTCCCTTTCAATTGAAATACATTGCAATGGGATCTTGTAATATTTCCCAATTTCCTGAATGGCTTAGAACTCAGAAGGAAGTTGAAAGCTTGAGTTTCTCTAGCGCGAGTATCTCAGGAGCTCTGCCGAAGTGGTTTGGTGACATGCCTTTGTCAGACTTAGATCTCTCTCACAACTCTGTCAGTGGTTCCTTTCTAAATCTGCCTTCCAGCTTGATCGTCCTGGAACTCTCTAACAACTCATTTTCGGGTCCCCTTCCTCGTGATATCGGTGACGCTATGCCTGCTTTAGAAGAGCTGCATCTTTCTGACAACCTTATTAATGGTTCTATACCGGCATCGTTATGCAAAATGACAAGAATGTTTCATATGGATCTCTCCAGAAATAGGTTGTCTGGGAATCTTCCATACTGTTTGAAGGATCTCCAAGAAATGTGGATTCTTAAATTGGCGTCCAACAGGCTATCCGGGGTTATTCCTGAGTCACTTAGTGATATTCCTAAGCTACGGTGGTTAAACTTGAACAACAATATGTTGAGAATTTAAGGGAATCGGAATCACTAAATGAAGACTTTGAGGCGCGTGATCGCTTTCTTTAAGGCTTTATTTGTCCCCACTCGAAAACGAGTTTGCTGATGGGTTAGTGACAAATAATCCTCCAGGATACAACAAAGTCAGTAGGAATCTGCAAACAGCAAAATCAAAAATTCCTCTTGGAATTCTCTTTGAAGCAATGTACGTTTTGACTATAGAAATTTTGCAGAAAGAAAAGACTTCGAAATTTTTAAAATCAGTAAATCAGTATCTTAAAAGAACTGAAAACATGTATTTATAAATCTGAAAATGTGTGAACTTTTTGGACAGACACAACTGTTAGAAAATCAAAACAGTTGTAACAGTTAAAAATAACGGACAATATATCAAAAATTGAATTTAAATAAATCTCACACCTTTTCAATAAAACTAATTTTCGAAAACTAAGTGCGCCTAAACTCGCACACCCGCACGCGGGTAGCATGAGGACTAGCACACTCTAGTCTTACCACCAAGTGTAAGTAAAAGCACTTTTGCTCTTATAAACCCTTTTCAAAACCAACTTCCAAGCAATGTGGGACAAAAAGAATAAGTTGTTTTTCAAACAACTCAACTGACAAAAACCCAACACAATAGATTTCACGGGGTGATCCCTATGGCCTTACGAAAATGCCAACGGTTGGAAGTCTTGAGTCTTGGAGATAATGGGTTATCGGGCAAAATACCGAATTGGCTTGGAGCCAACTTAGCATATCTGGGATTTCTCAACCTGCGAAATAACAATTTCAACGGCAGCATTCCTTCACAGTTGTGCCAACTATCGTACCTTCAAATTTTGGACCTAGCAGGCAATGACCTAACTAGAAATATACCCAACTGCCTTGGAAACATCTCCGGCATGACTATGTCTGTGTCTGCTCATTTTTTTGAATGGACTGGAGACAAAATTGTGCAGGTCCTTAACGGAGTAGAACTCGCATATACTACGACGCTCCTGCTACTTGTCAACATGGATCTATCGAGCAATAAACTGGTGGGAGAGATATCGGAAGAGCTATCTGCTCTTAGTGTATTGCTCGGTCTCAACTTGTCGCATAATCATCTGACAGGGAGCATTCCTGATAAAGTTGGTGATTTGAAGTCGTTGATTTCGCTTGATTTCTCCAGCAATCATCTTTCTGGCACCATCCCACAGAGCATGTCAGCTCTGACTTCTCTAAGTCACTTGAACCTGTCACACAACTTTTTCTCGGGTAAAATTCCAACAGGACCTCAGCTTCAAACTCTTGATGATCCATCAATCTACGCTGGTAACACCGAACTCTGCGGAGCTCCATTGCCAAATAAATGCCCCGGTCAACCGTCTCGAGCTGCTCCGATGCCCACAAGTCATGAAGAAAGAGATGAAGATGATGAATCTGACAAGTTAATGTTCTACCTTGTTGTAATGAGTGGTTATGCGACAGGGCTTTGGGGAGTTCTAGGAGTTTTGCTGTTCAAGAAGCAGTGGAGACCGGTTTCTGGATGTGACCAAAGACAGAATACTAGTGGCAATCGAAGAGAGAGTAGCCAGGCTGAAGATGAGGAATCAAGTCGGCGAGTGAACGCAATGTGAAGATTTTCTATGAGCCTTGAAAGACCAATGACATTGGCCCAAGATACAAGAACCACTGGACGAATATAAGGATGTTTTTATTTTTTGTTATTACCGGTAAGGATCACGTGTTTTTTGCACGTTATATAGTAATTTAAAATAAAAATATTATGAATCTTAGTGAAAAACACAATTGAAATTAATTAATATGTCTATTATAATTAAACTATATATAAGAATAAATCAATTGTTAACTGCTAATCAAATACTCAAAACATGAAAAATTAATTAAACATGGTCTTACTTTCAAATCCGAATTTTTCACGTCAATTATCACCTATATTTTTTTTACTATTTTTCATATTTATTTCTTTCGCTACATCAAGTTACCGTTAGAAAGAATCATAACTGTTTTATATTATATCTTGTTATCGAATTTACATTGATATTGTAATTAGTCTTAAACATGTTTCACAAATATCTAACTCTCGCGAAATACTACAAGATTGATTTTACAGTAATAAAAGTAAAGAAAATGTTTAAAGATAATTTCTTGTAATATGTTTTGATGGCATATATATAAGTCTAGAAAGTAAAATTAAGAAGAAATTTGAATTATAGTAAAGTGATATTAACAAAAGTTCAAAAATTAACCCGAAAAGGATTGTTAAAAGTAAAGTGTCTAATGGAAAGAAGTTATGACTTTAACAAAGTTTGTAAGACGAAATGCCTTTGGAGCTTAAATATTGTATCTTTAAAATCAAGAATCAAGCGAACTTAAGAGATTTATCAGGAGACATATAAAAATTGAACTACTTAGGTAACAAATTTAGTAACCCTAACTTTCAATGATCTTTTCAAAGTTTTTCTATATTTGTTTTTAAAGTTTTGACACTTTTTTTTTTCTGCAAGCAGCACCATTAAAGTTCAAAATATCACCACTTAAGATTTTCAGTATCATTCAGTATCCATCTTGTTTCTTTCTGTACTGTGATGGCCACTTCTTGTAACGATGATTATTAAGGGTAAAAAAAAAATTACCCATGACATAAGGTTTTGAGAGTTAAAAAAATTATAGTTTTAATTGCACCCATGACCTTACGATTAGGGTAATATTACATGTGTATCCACTAAGTGGAATAATAGCACTAATGCCCATTGACCGAACGAAAATACTGAAAGATGAAAAGATCAGAATGTCCATCACATAGGAACATAATTCTTCAAATGTCATTTCTCGTCCCTCCATCTTTCCATACAGCCCCACCACCATCACCCCTTTACACTTCTTCACTTCTTCAGCTTCAACACACACACACACACACACACACACACACACACACACACACACACACACACACGAGCTCCTGCACACCCACAATAGGCCACAGCCATAGCCACAATCACGTCCCTATATTATCGTGTTCTTCAGCTTTCTCAGCTTTCTCACCTTTCTTTAGCTTTCTCACCTTTCTTCAACCTTCTCATCCTAATAAATTGTCACAGCTTTCTCACTACAATTACTTGTAGTAAACCATCACGATTCAACAAATAAAAATGCAAATTTGGGGTTCTAACTCTAGAAGAAGGTGCATAAGATTGTTGTTTGTGTCAAACCAACACCACGGTAGTCGCTGCCATTAACCACCACTAGAGCAATATTTCACCACCACTAATCAATCTACCATTGCATCCAATCAACCCACCACTGCCTAAAATCCACTTTCTACAAACCACACTCACCATCAATCAGCCTTCCACGACCCCCACACCTCTAGTTAACAGGCCTACACACACACACACACACACACACACACGTACACACTCATAGCCAATGTTATAGACTTTGGCGGCTTTGAAATTTGCATGTTTATGTTGCTGCCGAGGATGTTTATGGTGGTGGAGGCGTCTAGACGGGGTGAGATAATGCGGAGGTCAACTTCGCCGGCGCTGGGATAAGGTGGGTGAGGCTGAGCCAATTTGCCAACTTTCAAGCTGGGTGCTTGCCGAGAAAAGTGAGGTGGCGAGGTGGGGGAGAGTTTGGATTGAAAGCCTAATTTGAAAAATTAGGATTTGTAAATTTTTATATTTTATATACCTTGTAGATTAAAATGAGGGCAGTATTGACATTTAAAAAATATTCATTAATGACATAAGTAAAAAATATTTTTTTAACATCAATACGGCTTTACCTTTTAAAACTTAGTGTCACTGATTGTAATTTTACCCTAACATCAAAGACATGAGTTATTTTGATAATGATAATTTTTAAGGTTATGTTTTGATATGATTTTCTTAAAAAATGAACAGAGTCTTAGCATCATATTTATAAGAATGGATTAGGTTCACTCCCACATTTTTATCACTTCAAAATGCATTAGTAAACTTTTAACCTCTCTAACAACAAATTATTTATATTGAGCCAAAAAATTGTAGTTTATTTTCACCTTCTTAAAAGTAAAAAATACATTTAATTGTTGTAAACTTTTATTTCTAAAAAGGGTATTTTTAATGAAAAATGTTTAGCCATTTTAATCCCTTGAGATTATTTTATATACTGGAGCCAAATCTTTACCCATTTTGGTTATATTCATAATCTTTTGTCACTAAAAGATGTATTAGTGAAACTTTTTAACGTCAAAATATTTTAAGCTCAAGAAAAATTATTAATCATTTGACCCAAAATAAATTGGAGTCTTTATCAATTGGATTTCATCTAATTTTATCACTTATGAGACTGAAATATACGAATACAATAGCTATATGAATAATATATAATCATGTAAATATATGATATCCCGGGACACAGTAGATCATAGAAAGACAATAATCAAATGAAGAATATGTTATCATGCAAATAAAGGTATTCCAATAACACTAATACAAATAAAGGATTATATATGTACTTGCCACAAGAACTGAAGCTATAATGATTTAGCGATTCATATGCTTTTAAAATTTCTAAAGCTCCACTTTTACGATAACTTTCTTACGCAAATATGTGTATGCAATTGAAAGTTAGAATTAAACTTTAGTTATATAATAGTTTTAATGTACGAATATGTTTGCATTGAAATACATATACATGCAAAATTATTGAAATTTGTAACATACACATCAATATACAATTATGTTATACAAAATTAAAAAAGGAATGAAGTTTCTGACCAAACATTCAATTTAGTTTAAGTAGATTATGTTTATTCTTAAAAGTTATAGAAAACACTTTCTCTGCAAGTTGTAGTAGATCAGAAGTATTTAACTCATTAATTGAAATTGATGGAGAAGATGTAGTAGCTCTGAGATATTTAGCTTTAACGTGAATGGAGGTTGTATGTTTCGATTAAAAAAAAATCGGTAATCAAAGAACATACAAGAGTTCAAGGGAATTTTATAAGTTTTCATAATTTTCTTTCCTTTTTTACTAAAAGACAAAACAACTCTAACTAAAGCATAGATTTGAGTATTTTAAAGAAAGATGTTTGATATCCTAAAAGAAGTCAAATATACCCTTATTTTTTTTTAAAACAAAATTCTAATTCAAAATGGGTATTTGATGGGAAAATTTTTTTTAGTAAAAAACACATGTTATCAACAATGATTTTGGATGAAGACTTCAGTTTAAAAAATGCAACTTAAAAAAATTAGCCATTTAACTCTATTTAGGATTACATATGAATTTAGAAAATCCTAAAAAACTCCAGTTTTACAACAACTTCCTTATAATAATATGTGTGTATTCAAAATCTAAAATTAAACTTCAGTACAATAGTTTTAATGCACTAATATGTTTGTATTAAAATCTATATATTTACAGAATAGTTCAAATGTGTAGCATACGCATCAAAATACAATTATGAAATAAAAAAATTAAAAAGTATTGAGTTTCTAACAAAATATTCAATTTAGTTTAGGTATATATCATTTCTCAAAAAAAGCTATAGAAAACTCTGCAAGTTATTTTCTTTAATCAAATATGATGAAGAATATGTAATAACTCTAACGTAATTTAGCTTTAACATGAATGGAGGCGATAGGGTTTGAGAAGAATTTTTTCAATAATTAAAGAGCATGCAGGAATTTAAAGATAATTTCATAGAATTATCATAGGGTTTCTTTTTTTCATGAAAGTCAAAGCAACTCTTTACTCTAACAAAAGCATATATTCTAATAAATTAAAGATATTTTAATGAAAGAGACTTGTTACCATATGAGAAGTCAAAAATACCTTTATTTTTTAGTCACACTCTTTTAAAAATAGGTATTTAAAGAAAAATTTTTAGATCAAAAGTCAAAGCAATCATTAATTCTAACCAAAACATATATTCCAATAAGAGTAATTAAGGAAAGAGGCTTTATATCCTATGAGAAATAAAAAATGCCCTTATTTTTAAATAATACTCTAACTTAAGAAGGGTATTTAATTGATATTTTCATTTTATGAAAATATCAATTAAAAAAGGATACTTTAAAGAAAGAAAAGATTTGTCATTTAAGCGATATATAGTAATTTGAAAAAAATATATTTTAAATCTTGGTTAAAAAATAATTAAATTAATCAATACAACTATTATAATTAAACGATAATAACAAATCAGTTGTTAATTACTAATCAAATACTCAAAAATATGAAAAGTTCATTACCCAAAACATGGTCTTACTTTCAAACCAGAATTTTTCACGTCAATTATCACCAATATTTTTCACTATTTATCATACTTATTTTTTCCTTATATCAAGCTGCCGTTAAACAGAATTCTGACTGTTTCATATTATATCGTATTATCTGAGGTACATTGACATTACAATTAGTCTCAAACATCTCTGACAAATATCTAACTCTCACAAAACACTACAAGTTTGATTGTACAACGATAAAAGTGAAGAAAGTTTTTAAAGATAATTAATATCAAGTGTTTATATTAGAGTATTTACATTTTTTCCTACAAACATCACTGCTAAAGTTCAAAATATCATCACTTATGATTTTCAGTATCGTTCATTATCTGTCATGTTTCTTTCTACCCAATTATGGACATTTCTTATAGCGATGATTATTGGGGATTAAAATATTCCATACAATTTATTTGCTTTTGATAATGATCTATTCTATAACTCCATCAGTCTACAAAAAAAATTAATTTTTTTAGACAGTCATAAAAAAATTGATCAGTTTTCAAATTTAAAAATATTTTGTACATGTTTTTACATGTTTACCCATTATAGACATTTTTTTATTATACTTCGCTCTCCACATTTAGTCTTTCACCAACTCATTTTTCTTTACTGAATCAATTTCGTCCTGCCTCTCTCTCGGGATAGAATGAGAAACTCATAAAATAAGACTTATATCTTAAACAAATATGCGTCAAATATTAATAGTCTTTTGTCACAAAAAATGCATTAATAGTCGTTTGTCACTAAAAGATGCATTAATGGACCTCTTTAGCGTCAAAATATTTAAAGTTAGCTAAAATCGTAGTAATTTAGCTAGCCTCACCTTCTAAAAAGTCAAAATATTTAGAGAACTTTTTAACTTAAAGAGAACATGTTCAAAAAAAAATTTAGTTATTTAACCTTGCATATAAAAACTTGAGAGTTTTAAAGTTAAAAAAAGTTATTAATCATTTGAGCCGAAAAATTAGAGTCTTTATTAATTGGGGTTCATCTAATTCTCTCACTTGTTATTAGTCATTTAAGTCAAAAAAATTTGAAATCTTTATTAATTAGGGTTCATCTAATCCTATCACTTTATAATAGTGAAATATATGAAGACAATAGTTATATAAAACATGTTATCATGTATATGTATATATATATATATATATATATATATATATATATATATATATATATATATATATATATATATATATATATATGATACCTCGAGATACAATTCATCATAGAAAGACAATAACCGTATGAAAAATATGTTGTCATGAAATAAAAGTATTCCAATAACTCTAATCCGAATATATTTCATCGCTGAAAGGTCTTTTAACGACGGAATCACTTCCGTCGCTAAAAGTCCGTCACAAAAAACAGGTTTTCTTATAGTGATATATGATTTTGTACTTGTCACGAACTCATATTATAATTATGAACAAAATTGTATGACAAAATCAAATCTTATGTATTTAAATTTTTCTAAAGAAATTTCAGTTTTACTATAGTTTTCTTACACCAATATGTCTGTAATTGAAATTTAAAATTAAACTTCAATTTTATGATAATTTCAATGTACGAAAATGTTTACATTGAAATAAATATACATGCACA
Organism: Escallonia herrerae; assembly: GCA_033070095.1. Lineage (NCBI taxonomy): Eukaryota > Viridiplantae > Streptophyta > Magnoliopsida > Escalloniales > Escalloniaceae > Escallonia > Escallonia herrerae. The sequence continues at coordinate 76,133 of JAVXUP010000990.1, read as the reverse complement.
ATAATTAAAATTTGTAACATACACATCAACATAAAAATCTGAAATACAAAATTTAAAAAGAATTAAGTTTCTGATAAAATATTCAATCTAGTTTAAGTAGATTATGTTTATATTTTTTAAAGCTATAGAAAACATTATTCTCTACAAGTTGTTTTCATTAATCGAAATTGATGAAGAAGATGTAATAGCTTGAGGTAATTTAGCTTTAATGTGAATAGAAGCGGTAAGTTTTGATAGAAATTTCTTCAGTAATTAAAAAACACACGGGAGTTCAAAGGTGGTTTTATAGGTTTTCATAAAAAAAAATTCTAAAAGACAAAAGAATCCTTAACTCTAATTAAAGCATATATTCCTATAAAGATATTTTAAGAAAAAATACTTGATATCCTAAGAGAAGCCAAATACACTCTTATTTTTTAACATCACTCTAATTCAAAATGAGTATTTGATGGATAAAATGTTTCAAGTGAAGATTTCAATTTAAACAGGACATCTTAAGAAAAATAATAATAAAAGAATTAGCCCTTTAATCAGCGTAGTCAAGATTACATATGTATTTAAAAAATCTTAAAAACTCTAATTTTATGATACATTCTTTATATCAATGTCTCTATTAAATATCTAAAATCAAACTTCAAATTTACTACAGTTTCAATGTACTAATGTGTCTGTATTGAAATCTTAATACATGCAGAATAATTTAAATATGTCGCATACACATCAACATAGACATATATAATACAAAATTAAAAATGATTAAATTTCTAACAAAATATTGAATTTAGCTTAGGTATATTATATTTTTTGAAAAAAATCTTTAGAAACTTGTTTTCTACAAGTTGTTTCCTCTAATAGAACATTTCCTCTAATCGAACATAACTGAGAAGATATAATAACTCTATTATAGTTTAAGTCAAAATATCCCTTTATTCTGATAAAAGCATATATTACAATAAAGATAACTTAACGAAAGAGACTTGATATTATATGAAAAGTAAAAAAACACCCTTATTTTTTAAAACACTTATTTAAAATAGGTAATTAATGAAAAGTAAAGTTTTTAATCAAAAATCAAAAAAATCCTTAACTTTAACAAAAACTTATATTCCAATAATGGTATTTTAAAGAAATATGCTTGATATTCTATGAGAAGTCCAAAATACCCTTATTTTAAAATAAAACTCTAATTTATAAAGGGTATTTAATAGGAAAGAAATGTTATAAGTCAAAAACATCATCACTCACCTTTAACCTTTTATGAAAATATCAGTAAGAAAAGGGTAATTTAAGAAAAAAAATTATTAGCCATCTAGCTCAGACGTGCTATATATATATATATATATATATATATATATACACACACACACACACACACACACACACATACACACACACACATATAGGTAGACAAGTGTATTAAGACACGAGTAAGCTAATTACATTCATCTACAATTGCAGAGCGCAATATCTATAAGATCAAAAATAGCAACAGCCTCTAGACTTGCTTATTACGATTCGCCTCGAGATTGTTTCTCCCATACCTCGACTTGCCTTTCTACAGTCACCTTTCTCCTTTCAAGAGACTGACGAATCAAAGGATCATAGGGAGGCGGCATGGTACATGGACTAGTATCGGATGGACCTTTGACCATGGATTCCATCATAAACTTCTTCTCAAGTCCTTCTGCAAGACAAGCCATCGACTCGGCACAAAGCTCGGTTGCTCCTGGAGGTACAGTGGGCTTGTATTTGAAGAGCTTAGCATATTCGTTTAACACGTGGAACTGGTAGTCATATACGAAGTCCATCTTCAACTCCTCTAGAATGAAATTGCTCGCCGCCTTGCCAATCTCCTGTGCCTGTTACATCCATGAAAAAAGACAGTTAAAATATAGATGCTAAATTTGCTGGAAATAGATGCACTCTTCTACCTCCTATAAACCAAGCCTAATCTTGGCCATTGCAAGGTGTTGTGGGTGTTGAGGTGCCGGGGCCGACTATATTAAATAACATGATCCATTATCATTCCAGAAACACCTAAAAGCAATGAAGGGTGACCGTTTAAAGGCAAACAATTAACAAATTGTGTAATTATGTGGAATATTGTTTTTACTCATAACGGCCATATTTATTCATTCTGTTGGGGAAGTGCTCAGACACCTAAGTGGTCCTCGTAGAGAAAGCAAAACACCGAAATCAATCAAAATACTTTTGATCGTTATCTACCATCTCTTCAGAACAAGGGGCCGTTGTGATATAGATGCAAATTAATTATATGTTTACGCTAAGAAACACCAGAATAAGATATCACCTTTCCCTTATGGCTATTACCCCAGTCAACGGCAAACTTAATAGATCTGCACTTGTCGTCATTCCTTATGGGCCAGTAATGGTGTACGGGCATCAAACCTCGTGTGTAGAAATCATAGTACCTAGGCTTTACTACTAAGGTTACTGAGTCGCAGGCAAGAATGTATTTCTCGCTCACAGACCATGCAGATCCTTCGATATAAATTTTATATCTGGGTGACATGCAAGAAAGAAACCAAAATCAGATGTTAACTCAAATATGTAGCGAAGCAAAAAATAGAGAAGAGAGGTAAATATTTCACGTACAGAATGGGAAAAAGCAGTGAGAAAATTGAAAATTTGGAGGCTGTGAGATTTGTTTACCTGTGAGTGCATTGGCTTGCCAAGTCTGATTGCTTGTAGCCTAGCTGTGATTCCTGAATCCAGTCCTGCACATATTGACAAATGCATAAACTGTTTACGCTGCTTCTTCCTCAATACTACAGTCGCAAGCTGTGCTGATCAGAATCTTCTGATACATGCAGAACTCACACGAGTCAACTATATTTCCTGAGAGACAATGCTTAGATACGATGATAACTAATTCTTAGCTTTAACGGGAAAAAATGAGGGGTCATCTTTTTCCTTCTCAGAACAATTAAGAATCTCCGATGTATTCTCAAAGCAGGATTCTTACTACATGATACAGTTGAATTTGTCGCCCTTATCTCTAGAAAATCTACTCGGTCTGTAAGCTCGCAGAATATCAAAACACTTTTTGCTGTTTTTTTTCTGTGTATGCATGTGTGTCCGCACTGGGCATATAAGAAAGTGTGATTACTATTTTCCTCACCAAGTTATAGGAAAATGTTATTTGTTACACAAAAATCCAAAATCAACCAAGCAGATGAGCGTGTGCTCCTTGGATCTTCACATATCTTCCAGTTACTTATAAACTACACTCATCCAAATTCCGTTGCTAAGAACATCATGTTGGTTATTACTAGCTGCTAAATTGGTCTCTCTCTCTCTCTGCATGTATATGAAACAGTTAAATACAGCCAAATATTCTTCGGTATACACAAAAAATGCATAGATAGGGGAAATCAACGAGTAAAAAATGTTACCTGGGCATATACACGAGCATTCCAGTCCTGTTTTTCGGAGACGTTGCATTGAAGGAGCTCTACTCTGATTTTTGCAACATTGGGATTGCCCTTCCAGTATGCAAAAGGTTCTCTATCCATCCATTTAGTCCTTCTGTTGCCTTCCTTTAGCTCCTTCAACAAAGACTCCCACGGTTTTATGTTGATTTCGGGCCTGTAAGTATGTTATTTGTTTAAAGGGAGCCTATAAAGAGTAAAAGTACTCTCTCCAAGGGACATTTCCTCCACAAAAGTAACATCCAGATATTGTGAACCAGAACAATTTCAAGTGTGCCAAATGTTCTAGCAACAGGAATGATAACTATGATCAAAACTTCCCAGGTAAAATCCTAAGCCCAGGAAATTTTTCCGTTTTTATTATGTATCAAAAACTGGGTCATTCATATTTCACAAAAAAAATCATCACACAGTACGTATGTACATACACATATATGTCGACCTGTAACCTATTAAAAGGCACCAGAGATAGTATGAAAAGTATTGCAAGTCAATTCAAGGATACATATGTCACAAACGTCCGAATTCCTCGAAGGCTAAAACAAGTAGAACATATATCACATTGATAAGACAGACTGTAACTATGATTTTCATTCATACAAATTAATTTGAACAGAGAAAAAAAAAACCTTGTAGTTATATTTTAGTAGATGGGTTCTACTAAACTTTCTATCTGGGAATCTAATTGGTTTAATACCCAAGAAAAGAGGATATAATCACTTACCATCCCCAAAAGGACCAGTCTGGGAAAACGATGTCCAATTTGGATGGAGTACCACAATAACGAAACAACGGCGGTGGGGCTGCAGCATTGGGACCACGGTAGAGCCTCGCTGCAACGACTGGCCAATCAACACAGTCAAACATCAAGTCCAAATCAGGCAATTTTCCAGGATACCTCCGTAACAGCTGCAAGATCCCCCACAATGTAAAAGTGTCTCTACTTTGAAATGCCTTTGTATAACTCTTTACATAAGCCCTCCCATTAAGTATCACCAAACGGAAGGTAGCTGTCCTGTTAGCTCTCTCCACCATGTCCCTTGTGATTCCCGTCTTCCTCCACGGCCTAAGATCTTCGTGGATCCAACGGAAGTATTCTGGACACATGGGTGGTGATGATGATGGAAGGTCTTGATCTTGCACGTGGAACCCTTTTGAGTAATAATTTACCGGGCAGGTTCCTGTGAGGTTGTAGGCTGAACAGTTTGGTGGAATCTCAAATTTCTTCGGGGGATAGTTTTTAATTGGAACTTTAGGGGGGTCAATATGAGTCACTTCAGTAGGCAAGATTGAATTCTGAGGAGTATTTCCAGCAATTGACTGCAACATAGAACAAGATTCACCATTAAATAAGTGAACTATTAATTTTACACGTACAACAAAACAATTTATCTACTAGATTATGAAAAGTTGTAAACCTACACAAAAATCACTAGAACTTCCAAATAAACTTTGGCACCCCCAAATTCTAAACTTGATAAGAGCATAACACTTTCGACGTCTTTCCTATCATTAAGAGAGCAAGATGCTGTCAGAAATTCTTGACTTCTAAACAGTTTTATCCGTTATCTTATTTATCACCCAATAACTAGGGATAGAACGGTCCTTTTATCAAGTTGCTGGCATCTAAAATGGTGGTCCCAGTAATTTTTTGAAGGCAGGAACAATTTTACAAAAATCTAGACGTAATCGGAGGTAAATCCGCACTTCAACCAAGCACTTTTACAAACTAGTTAGAATCCGTAAAAGAACCTCTTCTCCTGTACTCTTGGCCTACGCTTGCGTCTTCTTAGCCCATTGTTGGTGCTTTCCAAAGTTTTGTGTCCGAATGTCGAATGTGTTTGCTTTGGGGTCATTTTGTGTGTCAAAATTGAGTGCATGAAAAAAAAAATGAAGAGGGCAAAGATGAGAGAATCATACATAGAATAAGTGGAAAAGTAAGTAGGTATATAATAAGAAGCCCCACTTATTTATTTATGTGGTATGCTAAGTAGCATGGACACGGACACTGCGTCCGACACCGACACTAAAGGATACACTGGACACCGCAATTTCAAAAATAACAAATTTTGGACACCAAGGAACACCGCTAAATGTGTATGTAGATCTATGTACGGGCATGTTTATTTACGTTCTAAGTACATTTCACTCTCATGAAAAAGTAAAACAGCAACTAATAAACCATAAATTAGAGTCATACTTGAAATCCAATAACTATAGATAATACGGTAGTGCAAGATCCCATAAAAACAAGTCAAAAGTAAAAGATAAATGGCTTTCATCTATTCCATCCAGCACGATTCCATCAATATCAATCGCCTCATCACATTTGTTGTACTCAGGACCTCAATCATCAACCTCTTCCACTTGCCACCCTTATCAATTGAGAAATTTGTCTTCCATGTTAGATTGACTTTATTGAAGAGCCCTATCTCCCTCTCAGTTCGGCATAGGTTGATTTGAACACAATCTACCATTGGGATTGGCCCTAGTCTTCCGATTAATATACAATCCCAACTTTCCCTAACATTCCATCATGATCCTCAATTGAAATTTTAAAAAGTTTCAGTTTTGCCTCGTATGTGTCAGGACACTTCTGCGTAAGGTGTCCGAAAAGGTGGCCAATAATTAAAAAGAGATAAAAAAAATATGTCCAGACGTCGCGGAGAGGTGTCCAAGGAGTGTCCAAGTGTTGATAAGTGTCGAACACGATACCTTGACCCAGAAGATGTGTTCGTGCTTCCTAGATGGTATGTTGTATGCAAGTGCATAGAGAATGATGATCGCACGAGGGCATTAACGTGGCAGTGGGCTTTGAGGCACTTTGATGGCGCACTTCGCACATGCGCACCGTCGCGATTGGACACCTTAAAGTTTTTGTGACCGAATTTGGGCCATCAGTTTTGGATGGGTATTATTAACAGGTTGCACCATTCCAGGCTTGATGGGGGCTGACCAGACCGTAGGGAGTTGGTCGTTAACAACCGAAAAATCTTGATCGTTAATCTTAACCTTAGTTGCACAAAGCGGGGGCGGGGGAGCGTAAGCACCTGAAAGAATTTGAGGTTGGGAATGGCTTGAATAAATAAATGCGTAAAAGAGTATTACCATTTCTAGAATTTAGTTTGAGGGAGGGAGGCTCTGCTCTCTCGAAGAGAGTAGTCAGCAACAACAAACAAGGAGGTTTTATAGAGTTTAAGGAAGAGATAAATAAGGAATTGAGTCGAAAAGGACTTGATTTTCAGGTACTCTATCACTTGTTCCATGCATCTCTGTTAAGCTGCCGGGATCGAGTTCCCATAACAGCTTGGGACGAGATCCCATGAAAGTTCTAACTTGGGATCGCAAAAGCGAGTTTCTGAGAGAGAAGCGTCACCATATGAGGAGTTTCCTGCAACTAAGCTCTTAACATGTTCCAATTCAATGGTCCAGACTGAACGAGTGCACGGTGAACGGGTATAACCCCATTAAATAGCCACCCTCTATAAATAGAGCAGAATAATAAGATTTTTTGACTGCTAAACATATAATGCCCTTTTCTATTCTCCTCTTTGCCTTCTACAGATCTTCTATAATAACAAATTTTCTGCAAAATTCTTTCTTATACAAACATTGTCAAAATATCTGTACACTTTTATGTGTAGTATTCATAGTTCGTGCCTTAGTTGCAGGAAACTCCTAATATGGTGACGTTTCTCTCTCGAAAACTTGCTTTTGCGATCCCAAGTTAGGAGCTCCATGAGATCTCGTCCCAAGCTAATATTAAAACAATAATAGTGAACCTTCTTCTTATTCATATGTGAGGCAAAGAATTGATAGAAGATGGCATCAACCAAATCCCATAAAAGTCTGGATAACAACCTATCTAAAACTGAAAAGATAACATCTAAAAAGTCTGGATAACAACCTATCTAAAACTGAAAGGATAACATATAAAATTGAGAAGATAACAATCGTAAACTAAAAACATGAAAAGTGGAGCCAGCTGGTGATGAAGATAGTTCTAACAGATTTGACTAAGTCTATCTCTTTTAAATATGGGAACTCGATCCCATTAGCTAGATAGAGATGTATGGAACAAGTGAGAGAATACCTGAAAATCAGGCCCTTTTCAACTCAATTCCTTGGTTCTCTCTTCCTTCACGTCCTTAAAACCTCCTTGCTTGTTGTTACTGGCTATATGAACTATACTAAACAAATGATAATACTCTTTACGCATTTATTTATTCAAGTCGCTCCCAACCTCAGATTCTTCTTGGTGCTTACGCTCCCCCAACCGCCCCCGCCCCCGCTTTGTGCAACTAAAGTTCGTGCAAAGGTTGTTCGCCATTGTGCTTTGTTGTATTTGAGAGGGTCTTTGTTGGTAACACACTGCATACCATTTCTGGTGGGGGCAAACACAAACTTATGAAAAACGTTACAACATGCCTCGAAATCATTTTCTTTTTCGGTCAAGAAGCAATTCCCCCAACACCACCAACGACACAAATCAAAATTTCTAACTGAGGTATCTAAAGGCTTTTGTTGAATTTGTCAAAACCATCTCCCGAGGCTCTTCCCCATCTCCCCCCCCCCCTAAAGAATATCCATGTATCTTTGTTCTTCCTTGTATGGCCAATGTTAGCATCATTAGCAAATCAAACGGATGTATTCTCTCTCAACTTGGCAGGGCTGACGAGTTGGGATAAATATAACCTAGAAAATGAATATATCCTCTACATGAAAGTATCACATAACTCGTGCACTTTAAGCTTGTAAAAAATTATAAAAAAAATCACAAAAAATTGCAAGACTAAAATGTACAAAGCTCATTTTTCAAATGCATTTATGCACTGGAAAAATTGCAATTTTTCGCTACTCGATTCAAATGTGTTGCTGCAAGTGGAGCCCAAAGAACAAATTTTGACTACTATCTGGGTTGTAGAAATTTTCCTCCACCCCCGCACATAGTGACAATTAATCTTTACTACTAATAAAAGTTAGAACAAGTGCAAATCAATTTTTGAACACAATACCCTTACAAATTGAATATATGATTTCAATGTCCTTTTAGTATTACACACGTGTAATACCCCGGATTTTCGGCTACTTATGTAGGTAATAATTTAAAAATTATACTGATTTGAATTAAGTAATGGACCATAGAGAATTTTCTTGAAGTCCTTTTAGTGATGAAATTAAATATTTAATGGTCTTAGTGGCTAATGTGATTAGATTAAATATTATTTAAACAAAGAAGAAGAAGAAGAGATTTCGACTTGGATTAGGATTTTAAGTCATATTGTGATTAAGTTTGTTGATTAGATTAAGTATTATTTCAAAGAAGAAGAGATTTCGACTTGGATTAGGATTTTAAGTCATATTGTGATTAAATTAGTAATGAAGACTTTAAGATGTGTTATAATTACACTAGCAATAAGGACTTTTAGCTGTGTTATGATTGCACCATCAATTAGGACTTCAAGTCATATTAGAATTAAATTAGCAAACTATATAAGGGAGAAGAAGACATAAGAGTCTATATTTTTTTTAGAAATAAAGGAGAGGAAAGAGAAAAGAGTCAATTGCATTCTTTTGGGTATTCAAGCAAAAAGGTGGTGATTGATCTAAGATAAAGAATCAATTGCATTCTTTTGGGTATTCAAGCAAAAATGTGGTGATTGATCTAAGATAAAGAGTCAAGTGCATTCTTTTGGGTATTTTCAAGCAAAAAGGTGGTGATTGATCCAAGATAAAGAGGAGATTTTTGACATGATATTGTTATTTTGAAGTAAAGATCCAAGATAAAGAAGAGATTTTTGACATGATATTCGTTACTTTGAGGTAAGGATTTTTACGCCGTTTTTTCGTTTCATACACGAGAATCTTTGCATCTTCGTTTGATTTCAAAATTGAATTTGCTTCGGAGCTTATTATTGATCATTACGTTTTTTGTAACGTTATCAATGATCTTGTCTCACTGTCTTATAATTTGCGTTAAAGACAGTTCCCATGTGATTTATAAAAATCTTTGTTCGTTATATCGTAAAAGGTCGTTCGTGATTATTTTGTGCTCTCAACCGTTCTTTGTTCGCGGTCAAAAAGTTACTTTCAAAGATTTTGTAGTCCAACATGTCTCTCTTCTATTGGTCTTGACGTGTGAATTCTGAGTCTCCTTTGCCACGTGTCAACTTTTTGCCTGATCTTTTTGGTTATTTACAATTTGCTTCCGCTTTCTCGATTTTCGCGCATTTCTTTTCACCCAAAACTTCTTTTGACGATATCTCATTCACCCGATCTCCGATTGAGCTGATTTTTGTTTCGTTGGATTTGTAGTTTTGTTCTCTTCGATTTGAGTCTATAATGACTATTTTTGAACTTCGAATAAATATTCGCTATATTTATCAAACTACTTTGTGAGTGATATTTGTGTTTAAAAGTCACTTTTAATTATCGTGACTTATTTGTGACGCGCTGGCTGCGATATTCTACATGGTATAACCATGATTTGTGATGCTTAATTATAAGCAATTTGTGTATGTGACACCCACAAGTTTTGGTAAATATATTTTGACATTCGACTTATTGGTTATGTAAATCCTTTTTGAGTTGATTTGTTATTCGTTTGTAAATCGATATTCGACTTATTGGTTATTTAACCCATTTTTCGGTCGCTTCTGTTATTTGCTTGTGAAATTCGACTGAGTTATCTGAATTCTTATTTATTGGTTCTATTCGATAACTCATATTTGTTAATCGTTTTTGGAAACCTTCTTTTGGTCACTTTCGTATTCGCTTGTGAAATTTGACTGAGTTATCTAAATTCCTATTTATTGGCTCTGTTCGATAACTCTGAATTCGTATTCGTATTCGTTTTTGGCCCTCTGTGTGTAAAAACTTTTACTGAGCAATTCGTGCTCACCCCTTTGTTTTTTGTTTCCTTTCCCTTCCAGGCCAAAAGTAGCACGAAGGGCGAGATATTAGTACAGCGGTTGGAATTGCTCTGATTTTTTATATTGAGAATAGAGCTTATGATTTCTTTAGACAAAAATAGGTTAGTTGGTTTATTTTCCTTTGGGTTCAGATATTTAGTCTGAGAGATTTGTAATAAAGTTTTGGATTATTTTTGGGAGTTAAGTTTTGAGATACAAATTATTTTGTTTGTGCCATTTTAGATGCTCTGCTCTACCATTAAGGTTGTTATGTTTTGGACAAGATTGGGTTATGGTTTAAGGACGTGTTCGGACCCTTGGGTTCGGGGCGCTACAACATGTCTCCCTCAATAAATGCTTTGCCTTCTTAATAATTATTCATCTTCATTATTAACAACTTTTCATTTCCATCTTTAACAATACGGTTTGCTTCAGCTCCTAAACGATTATTCATCTCCATCATTACATGGAGATAAAATTAAAATGCCATTCCAATCCTGATTTATTAGGAGTCTACAAAACATTTGTGACTCGTCATCAAATTAGAAAGTTGTGTTACTGGTTCTTTATTTAGGTTTGACAGTACAGTCTCCTTTTCATTTTCATAAATAGAGAAATAGCTTATAATGTTGCATGTGAACTATATATGACTCCACATAGTTTGGACCTATGAAGCACCGGTGCGGCAGTTTGGGGGAAGCACCAGCACCGGGTGCGAGTGGGGTGCGCGCCGGGTGCAGCATGGGTGCGTGTCCGAAACTTTTTTTTTTCAATTTATTTTTTAGATCTTGGGTGCGGCTCGGACACGCACCCAGGGATTTTTGGTAGAGAATAGAAGAAGAAAGAGAAGAAGGAGAAGAGAAGAAGCAGAACAAGAAAGGAGAAGAGAAGAAGGAACTTGCATCGGAGCGGCAAGGGTCTTCTGGCAGGACAGGCGAGCGGCGGCGAGGGTCTTCCAGCGATCGGCGCCCCTCCTTGCAGGGATCTGTGGTTGACGGCTATGTTATATAAACAGGGATAAACTTATAAGCTAGGGCTTCTTTAAGGTTTCTGTTTATTATATTTAACTCCCCCACTTTGTTAACAATCTTTTAAAATGGCCCCACAATTTTTAAAAAATAACAGAACTTTTACAAACTTTGTCATATTTGATTATGCACTTTCAATATTTCTAAAGTAGCCCTCAAAATTAACAAAATACCTTATTGTTTGTCTAAAATAGCATTATTCTTATTACATATAAAAAATATATATTAATAAATTTTTGTCGTATCCCCGCCGCACCAGTATCCTATTTTTTGAAAAAATGACGTATCCGCGTATCCGCACCCGTATCGCATCCGCACCAGCACCAGAATTCGTACTTCTTAGGTTTGGACAATAATCTGGGTTAGATCCATAATATCTCTGACTCAGTATATTCCTAAGAATATGGAAGTATGGTAGGGGCATGTGGCTTATAAGGTTTACTTTAGGTCTTAATTTGCTCTTAATTCATTTCTTGAATTAAACATTAAAATTTTCAAAAGATTTGTTAGGAGTTTCTGTCTATAGATACTCATGCGTATTTTCTTAAATTATTTGTATTGATACAAAGGTGGATTTATGATGAGCAATATTATCTTGAGTTTAGGTCTAATGAAAGTCATACGATTTACAAATTTGGCTCAAATTGGTTTGATTCTAAAGTTTCGAACCCATGCAGAATTTAATTCATATCTTATAATGCAAGATGCATGAATATCCCTTCCTGCATATATTTCCTTGAATCACTTCTGTGACATATAAAATAGACATGAATTAAGGACTTCCGTTACTTGCTTCTGTAAGTTATATCTTTTGTTATTTGATTATTTCCATCATCCATGGGGAAGGAATTGAAGAGTGTTAAAGATTTTCTTATAGGTTCCCATGTAGTCACACCGGAAGTAAAATGCTTCATACAAATATGGATATCGACAAAAATCGACAGGTTGGAATGCGCCAAAGCTCATAGAATCCAAGAAAGGGGTGAATTGTTATTTCGACTGACATATCTTTCTTCAATAATGTTATCACATGAAAAGTATCATAAGGTTGGTGTTATGCACCGGTAGACCAATTTCCTCATTTAGATGACAAAAAAAAAGATCAAAGAATTCAAAGACGAAAAATATCGAAAGAAGGTTTAAGTATGGCTTCACAGTGATGAGCATTGTGGATATGAAAATTGTGATGCCATTGCTTGAGAACTACTTTCAAATGATTCAAAAACTGTTCATTCATTTAGCACGTTGTAAAATGAAATTATTTATATTGATTGATCTTTTCAAGGCATATATACTTCAATGGGCTCTGTTAGACATTTTCATAATAAAGAAGTTGTGATGATTTCGGGCGTTACTTTGTTAGTTGAAAATTTTAAATTATAATTTTGCAATTGAAATTTGAAACATTGGTAGTCTATTAGTCTTAGTTGAGATCGTCAGAGTCAAATTTTTACATACCATGTTTATGCGGTGACGTAATTATCAAAATGAGATAAGAAAGCAAAATTGTTTCATTTAAATAATTATTATTATTATTGTAATAAAGATAAATGCCTACGTGCAACGCACGTAGACTCTACTACTAGTATGTCTACTAGTGTCTTTTATAATTAACACTTTTAGCAACAACTCTTAACAGTATTTTTTTAGCATATTAAATAAAAGCTACTAAAATAGTTAGCAACCATTAATAATTAGGGCTAATTACACCCATGTCCCTGAGGTTTGGGGGTAATTACACGCGAGGACACAAAGTTTCAAAATGTAACATACGTGACCAAAAACGTTAAAAAAAGTAACACTTTTATCCAACCGTCAGTATTCCGTCCAAAAAGTATAATTTTTGTCATTACGTATTTTGAAAATGGCAATACTACCCCTGTACAGTATATCGTCACAAAAAGTATAATTTTCTCTCTCCACAATTTAAACCCTAAATCTGAAGTCACCGCCGGCAGCCTCCCTCCGCCGCCCCATGCCGCCAGCACCCCCCTCCCCACCACCGCCGGCCACAAACTCAACTGATCAGACCACCATGACCCAACAACGGGCCACCACCGTAGGCACCAGTCTCCTGCTCGACGCCTTACACCATTTTCGGCGAGGGCAGATGGCCAACAACGGCCACTGCTATTCTTCACCGGCGATTGCCACCAACCAAACACCAATGTACATCCCCATCGATCGGCCCACCCACGGTCGGAGACAGCACAACCACAACTGCTCGCTTCCACAGATCGACCCATCCACCGTCGCTGTCGGAGCAGGCCCACCACCAGGCATCGATCGCACCGGTGGGGGCGATGGTGCAAGCCCATCGTGGTGGTGATGGCGCTGCCTTGCTGGTGGTTACGGTGGCGCGCATCGCGATGGAGGAGGCCGGTGTCGCGACGTAGCTCCGTGATGCTTGTGATCTCGGACGGCGCGGGGTACGGAGGTATGGCGACCGCGATCTTGCGACGCCGGTGCCTCGCCGAAGGGCCTGCTACTGCGCTGACGGGGAAGGGGAAGGCAGACGGCGTGGGGGGGTGTGGGTGCTGGGTGTGGGGAGAGGAAGAGGCAGACGCGTGGGGGTGGGGTGGGGCCGCGGGGGGTGGGGGTGGGGCCCGGGTGTGGGGAGAGGAAGAATAAACAGTAAATTAAGTAGGTAATTGATTTTAAAGTTAGGGGCAATCAAGTCTTTTTGTTAAAACCGTTAAGTATTTTTGTATTCCGTTTATCAATGGACATAAGTGTTACATTTTGAAACTTTGTGTCCTCGCGTGTAATTACCCTCAAACCTCAGGGACATGGGTGTAATTAGCCCTAATAATTATTATGATAATTATTAAGAGTCCTTCGACTCGAGTAGAGTTGAAAACTTGAAATGGCCAAAACGCTACCTCAAATTTCAAACTTCAACACCCACTTACGGCTGTGGCCAGCCCCAGTAGGCCCCACTCCAACAAGAGATCCGCACCAGCACACCTAACAATATTGTCTTCAGTTTAACAATATCACGTGACTCCCCTAGGTAACCCACCAAGCGCATGCTACATGCCACGCGTTACTAGTTTTCCCTCCGGAGGCAAACACGGAACCGGTACTCGTGTCATATGTCCGAACCAAACTAGCAATTTAATATCGTTATTATTCTCAAAAACACTAATGTTATACTCGCGCTTGCGCTAACAATAAAAGTGAAGCTCAAATCGTTAAAATCAATCGCGAAGAATAGTAGCGAAAAAAAAGTGAAGGTTGAATGTATGTTAAAAAAAAAAAGAAAAGAAAAAGCATGAAAGTAGGAGAAAGGAATGTGAAAAGAAACGTACAGTGGACTCGAGCAAGCGCGTGGAGGCAAACGCGCCGAGGATGAGTACGGCGACGAGGAAGAGCAGGCGAACCGGAGAGGTCGAGATGTGCTTCTTCGACAGCAACAACGGCGGCAGGATCGTCTCCGTTAAGTGCCTGTGAACCCCAGATCCGAACGCGGAACTCCTCTGGTGTCCCTGCATGTTTTTTTTTGCTCTCTTTCTCCGACAACTGGTCAGGTCTGATCAGTCATCATTCCTTTGTGCACAGCCGTTTAAGTACCTTGAATGGAAGACTTGTTCTTTGCTTGGGTTTGCACTGATTATGAAAAATATGGTAAGTAAATTTGGTTGTGGGGCGTGTGTACTTTTCTTCGAGAGAGAGAATGAAGAGAGAGGAGGTCGGTGTGTCTGTGCGTAAATATGTGCAAGCAAAAAGCAGAAGAGAAAGGCCCACCGCCGCGGAAGGACGGGTGGCGCAGGGAGGTAGGGTGGAGGAGTTTGACAATGACTGGTGTTGTGTTATGGTCTTGGGAGTAATAGTTTGGGTTGAATTAGGTTTTTAGCTAGGACAAGATGCACTTAATGTAGGATTAGGGATAAGTTTATTACCAAATACCGACCCATTTATTTTGGGTAAGAGGATCCGATCAAAAGGGGCAGAGAAAGGAAGAGGCCACCGGAAAGGACATTTACACCCTTTGACAAAGTAATTACACATGAACAAAAAGGTTATGTTACCTAACTCACCGGGGCTTTTTTGGGTTGGGACTATGTTTCTCTTGTGCAAAGTATCTGTAGTTGTTAAGTATCGCTAATTGCACATTTGCGACAAATATTGTCACTAGTTTTAGTGACAGTCTTTTATCACTAAAATTAATACAGAAAATCCTTTCGCTTGGACTTCTACTTTTTTTATTGTCTAAATTCCAAAGTGAACATAGGGATTTGTTTGGGGTGGGGGGGTGACCTCGCACACACAAATGTTAAGGAGTGAGGTTGTGATTATCCAAATACGAGGGGAACTTTAATGAATCGTTGGCAAATTGAGAGCACGTGTATAATTTGACACGATGTTGAGGAGAATCTCTTATTTTAGTAATTATTTGCTTGGTATAGAGAAGAAATCAAACAATAAAAGTTAATGTACGTAAAAGATTTGTAGTGTAACGACTGTGACAACACGTGTTACAATTCAACCGAACTAATAAGTGAAAATGTATCGGTCAGAATTCCCCCCCCCCCCCCCCCCCCCCAAATAACGATTTGGTACGAAAGTAGCTATTTATTATTGTCCATATAGCCGAACTTGATGGGAAATTCTTCCATGTGTCCCGGGTCATCATCACGAATCGCCGTCAAATATGGAGAGCAAGTGTAACATAAAAGTTCCAAGATTGTACCATCTGTGTTGAAGGGTATGAATAGAAGTTAATTCCTGGGTGGATAAAAGAACAGTAGGAATGGGGGCCATGGCAATAAGACTATTTACTCTTCATTCTTGTACCGTTGGCAGCAAAAAAATTGTCGCGACTCTCTAGCTCTTCATGTTTTGATTCTTCCGGTAGTTGTGCTCCCATATCTGTACTTGATTAATAGAAGCTCCCTTTCTTCTGAGATAGGAATCACGAGCATAGGAGCTAAAGGGAGGAGGCATGGTGCATGGGCTTGTGTCTGTTGGACCACCCTCCATGGATTCCACCATGAATTTCCTTACCAGCCCTTTTGCAGGGCAAGCCATTGTCTCTGAACACAGCTCAACTGCAAGTGTAGGCACAGTGGGCATTCAAGAGCTTGGCATATTCATTTAAGAGATGAAACATGTAGTCATACACATAATCCATCTTCAATTCTTCTTGAATGAAATTGCTTGCTGCCTTGCCAATGGCCTGCGCCTGAAATCCCAAATTGTCACGGCACAATAAGCTCTAAAAAACTTTATGATTTTAAATCACAAATAAGGAAAATTTAGGTGAGAACTGTTCTAGCGCGCTTTTAGGGGTGAAACATGTTCTGTTGATAAGAGAGGAGCGATTCAAGAACGTAAATTACCTTGCGCTTATGGCTGTTGCCCCAGTCTACTGCAAATTTTATTGATCTGCATTTGTCATCTTCCCTTATAGGCCAGTAGTGGGCACAGGCATTAAACCTCTTGTGAAGAAATCATAGTAATGAGGCTTTACCAGTAAGGAAACGGAATCACAGGCACGAATGTATTTTTCGCTTACTGACCATGCTGATCCTTCAGTATAGATCTTAAATCTGCAATTTGTAGGGAAAAAAATGTACATTAGATTGAATGTTGAAAACTTTTCGAAAGGAATGATGCAATTGGCATAGTTGAGGACAGGAAAGGCGTAGATATTGGCGAAAAATGAACTTAAACAAGACATCTTGTACCGATTATTGCATTGGTTTGCCAAGTCCGACTCCTTGTATCCTTGCCGTGATTCTTTTCCCCAGTCCTGTAAGTATGGCCGCAGTCATCAGAAACTACAATTCCCGTCTTCTCCTTCCTTTTTCATTTTTGTGGTTCACTGCCACATTGTAGAAATTAACTGATCATGTCCCTCCCGTTGAACTGTAGCTGGTTATTGAGATAAAAGGAAAAGAATCGTCTAGCTAGTTCTCTCCGCAGGAACAACTGATCGTGCAGAGTAGGGTGAACCTGTTGTTACTTATCACAAAAATTTGCCATTGATGTACTTAATGTGCTCCAAGATTGGATAGAAGGATGTTGGATGACACTTCCTGTTCAAGGATTCTCCTATGTACTTAAATGAGACTATCCTTGTCCATAATTTCATCTAGCTTCATTGAATTTGTTGAATGTTGGTGATGTTTCTTGGTGATTGACTGTGTTAACTTCCTTAGCTGTCTATCCCAGGATTAGGCCAATGGCCGATACCTGTTGCCCATGCATCAGCTCCACCTGCTTGACAAATTTCGCCTTCTAGGCCTCTAACTAATAACTATTATAAGAGTACTAATCACTGACAGTTCTTTCAAGGTTTCTTACCATTCCTTTCTTCACCTATTGTCGAAATTTGTCAAGCAGGTCCCAATGCCACGGCCCAATCCCGGTCATCAGGTCTAGCAACTATCCCGGTCCCAATGCCACGGCCCCTCCACCTTTGTTTCGGTATTGTGGGGATGACGATACATTGGATATTATTTTGCCAGATTGGTCCTTCTGGGGTTGGTAAGCATACTAATTTTGCAGTCATCGTCATATCAGACAAAATGCACGGAGCATGATTTCATCTTAGACAACATTGTCACGTTAACGTTTTTAGGCCTGAAACCAATATCAAACCGTGGGAGGCATTGTCAAGGGCCCCTTGGGGGTACTCGTGTTTTGTAAAGAGGGAGGACTTAGGTTGACCCAAGGTCCATCACACGCACCGCCCGCCTCATCCCGTCCTGATACGTGGCTTGGGCCCATTAAGCTTTATTCTTTTTGCGACAAAAATATTTTAAATAAATTTTATTTTTTTTCCCGAAAAGTTGTGCCCTATCCAGCTTGCAATTTTTTCAGTGAAGAGTTGCACCCCCCAGTGAAATAATCTGTGTATAAAAACGAGTCAGTTAAAGAAGTTAAAAAAAATCCTGAAATTTCTCTCTTTTGAGATTCTGTCCATTTTTCTTTTGTCCAAAAGAAAGAGTTCTGCTTTTGTTTTTGGTTCGTCGTGTCTGCAAATTAGGAGTGCTCCTATTTCAGACGTTGTCGTTGTATCCTGGGAGACTTTTCGTCAAGAAATCGTTAGTACCGTTGCGGGACGAATAAAGTCTTAAGGACAGTGAATCAAATTCATGTCTCGGCTCTTCTGTTCCTGTTCTGCATTTCTTTTTGTGAGTTATTACAAATAGCTATTTCCAATTTACATTATTGCTGTTTTGTAAAGTTAGGCTTTGCATGCTAGTAATATTTTTCAAACTGTTATCTGCACAAGTATTATACACAAAGCTATATTTCCAACATCCTCAATCGCGACTACTTTTAGTATAGCCAGCTGCATCTCTGCAAAGGGTAACAAAATTGAACTTGATAGTTTCCTTACAATATTTCAGATATAAAAATCTCTTTCACAATGTCATTCTGCTGGTAGAGAATGGACTCAACAATCGTGGAGACCAGATATGCAAATTGGAAGAATTGAACCCAAGACTTTGCTGAACCAGAGCTCTAATACCATGTTAAGTTACCATATATTCTAAAAGTTTAAGTAGTTAGAAAATGAGCTCAATAATGTTATCATACTTAACAATGTATACTTGCAAAAACTAAAAGAAAATATGCAGGGAATAGAAAGGAACTAAACTAAGAATGTGGCCTTAAACTCGTAAGCTACGGAGAGTAAGGGAAACCGTCCAACTAGTCACACGGGAAAGTTTCTTCTACAGTCTTGCGAGATCTCTTTGCTATATTTCAAGTACAATTGCATGAGAAGTCATGTAGGTCCTTGTAAATTGTAATCGAAATATTGTCGTACATTTTGCCAAATAAGATTGAACAAATTGGTACCTAAAATGATTGAGAGAAATCCTGTTACTCCCAGTATCAACAATTTTCCCTTTTGGCTTGTTCAGATTCAGCATTTGAGAAATAAATAATGTACCTTCTATGGTAAAACAGAAGCCAGGATTTGTCCAGTTTGTAACAAGAAAATGCTGAGAAATAAATAGTCATAACAGAGCAATAAAAGTGTACCTTATATGGCTAGTGTTCTCATTTTTGCACTGCAACCAAGGTTGCTCTCTCTTCTTCCTCCATGTTCTTTTCCTTTCTTTTCTATTCTTGCCTGTGGCTTTCCGGCTTCTGATGTTCTCTGCCATCCAAATTTTCCACAAATTGTTCTCAATGCTATTTTCTGAATTAAATTCAAATGAAAAATCCCAACTCTTTATTTGTATTCACCATCCACACGGCAGCCTAAACTAAACGTATTGGTGTCATTTTAAGGCTAATTTACTATCCTTCCAAGTTTGCGGTGAACCTAATGTTTAGGAACTTTGTTTGGATAGACACAATACTCTCTGTGTGTAGCCTTATTATATGCTTAATTTGCTTTGCTAGGGGTCTATTACTTGATAGGATCCTTTACTGTAATAGAAAAGTATTGCTAAATTTATTTTATTAATAAAAATTATTATTATTATATAATTTAACAACGGTGACAGTATACTTTTGATTTCAATCTCGATCTTTAACATTCATTAGGCTCAATTTACAATCCCCAAATGTACACTGCGAGCAAGCAACGCGACGTACTCGGGTTTACTTATTAATTGATGCAAGTGATGCGTGATCTCGAATGAAAAATAAATCAGGCGCACTTATCATCTGGGGAATGGGTGGCATTAATTGGAGGGCCAAGCTCAGACCCTGATTTTTGGGAACCAAGATGGTCAATACGTTGGTGCAAGCCTTTATTTGCTTTGTGTGGAGTTGGGTACTCTCATGCATTCACCTTTTTTTTTTTTTTTTTAATGATTCTGCTAAAGGGATTAAAGGCAAATCATCGTGTTCAGACTTAAGAAATTATAATAATTACTTGTCTGATTTACGCCATAAGCTTGTCGAGAAAGAGCATAAGCAAGAGCTTTAGAAGAAAAAAGAAAAATACAATGCTGATAACAAGGATAATTATATGAAAACTTTTAACAAATTAGCTACCTGATTAAGTTAATTAAGTTCGTATTCATACAGAGTCAATTGGAAATGTGATATCATCCCACTGAAGAGCCTTGCCGCTCCATTTGACTTGTGGACCGTGAGAAAAGCACCCCATTAACCCAACAAATAACATATTAGCAACGTGTAATTAGCTAAATTAAAAACTCTCATCCAAGTACTAAGAAGTTGCAAAAAAAGCAAGATTGCACTAGATTTATCTTAAAATTTGGCATCAGCTTGTGAACTTTTTAATTTTTTTTTGTTGGGCGTGGGGTGGGGGTGTCGGGGGGGGGGGGGGGGGGGGGTTGTCGTGGAATATAATTATGTTGGTGGTATAAATCAATTTTGGTGATGATTATGCTTCCAAACCAGCCCTTACAGAATTATGAGCAATTTTGCTCTTGGGTCACGCTGAAGGGACAGATGAGAATGATAAACCCACCAAAAAGCTAAGTGCAATGTCAGGTAAAAAATTGTTGCAAATTTCTCTTTAATTTACCTTTTTGAGTCATGCACCACCTTTTCACAGCCTTACAAGAGAATACTCGAGCTGAACATCATACATGCCTGAAAATAATATTAGGTGTTCAAAATTAAATATTTCTTCTTTCGTACTTTATTTTTGGTTTTTCTATGAATATCTCTTCAATACAACTCGATCTGGAGGTCGCTCTGAGCACGAAAAACCTTCTCAAGCATAAACGTGACAACATACCTTTTGTTCCGATCCGCTTTCTTTTTGACAGTACCATATAAGGATAAAAATTATTCATTAGCAATGAAGCGGTGCTACTACCTATGTATCAGTTGCTTAGGTAAAAGTCACTATAAATTGTTCCGACAATTTTCATAGTTGCTTCACCCGTAGGTTTTTTTTCCATATGTCACTTTTTACCTTCTTAAATTTACTGTTAGGTTTTACTGACTGTATTTTGTCACTACAAACCTAGTGACAACAATACAGTTGGAAGCACAAAAAAAACTAGGCAGTAACTTCTCGGGTTCTTCGAGTATGAAACTGACCTTTTACCCTTTTCGATCTGGATGAACCCTTGGTTTCTTGGAGACTGACACCAGAAGCAGAGGACATACGCTTTTGGGGGTATTGCTTGTCCGGTTGTCAAGCTCATGTCACAACACACCATAATTTTTTCTGCTGCTCTTTCTGATGACTTTTGAGTGTGGCAAAGCTGGTTAAATTCTTCCATGGAATGTGGGTGGTACTGTACAAAGACAGGGAAGGGCCGAGCTTTGCCCCTTCCTTGGGGTGGGGGCATAATAAAGTCACGCTTTCCTAGTCCACGCGTGACCTTCTCGTTCCCGTTCCCTTCTCAATACTTTCGAATTTCAAAGCCCAACGTTCCCTTAAACCCTTGAAAATATTCAAACAAAACCCACCACACTCGCAAAAAGCAGCACACTCGTGGATGCATATATATATAGACAGGGAGAAGGCATTTGTTGGTTATCTTCACAAGAGAATCTCATAACACACATATTAGCGGCATCTCTGTAAGACCTTCAACCAGCTATGTCTGTAAGTTTCTGTTTCCTCTCTTCCAACATAAAGGTTTACATGCACACTGGTGAGAGTTTGAGGGAGTGTGTGTTTGCACTCTGCAGGCAGTGGAGGTGAGAGTTCCAAACCTGGATTGTGAAGGATGTGCTGCTAAGCTCAAGAAGGCTCTCTTTAAGCTCAAAGGTACGTAAACTCTAGTAGCCTAAGTATTCTTCTGCACACATTGGCCTAGCTGATGAGGGAAAAGTAATGTCAACAGAGCAACGCAGATGTCAAAATTAGCAAGAAATAATTGTTCATCGCGAGGCTAAAATCGCTAAGAAACAGTATAAAATGGGGGCAGTATCAAGTATGCCATTTCATTAGTGAGTGGTTACAACCTCGCATAGTGGTAGTTGATTGCAATTCTTCTACAAATTATCGTTGAAGGTATATGCAAAAAAGTGACGAAACATATTTATCTACCATTAATTTGCATTATATTATATAAGAGTTGTAGCTTGCATCCTCTTGTTACAACCTAGTCCGCAGCACAGCTTATTCTCGAGTTTTTGGGTCGCCCATCTTAGATACATGTTATTACGGACGAGTTCTGTATTTGCTTATCCAATAGACTATTGAAAGACCCAAATAAAGTACTTCTACTACTAACAAAAAGGTAAGGGGGGAAAAAAAAGAAACTATGGACTTTGATTAAAGCCCCTTCTCTTTTGCAGCAAAGATTATCTTACGAGTAGGTTCTGTAAAGTGGTATGAACTTTTGCAAGGGGTTCCACAAACTAATCATACATGTCGGTGGAATGGGCCTAATGGAAAGACCCCTTATGATTGGGCTTCATTCTTAGTGCTGCAATTCGATCCGGTAAGTCTGAACCTTGGCGGTAAATCCTCTTACCATTTTACCAGAATCTGGCCCAGTTATTTTTAGTCTCGTGACATCTTAAACCGTTGTTGTGGGCCTTGTGGAGAAAGTAGGAAGAGCAGGTAAAACAACCCAAAGGATCTTTATAGAAAGATGATGCAAGAAAATCATGATCTGGGTTTACAAGATGGCCCAACACATAATAAAAGGTTACCAAAAGATCTATGCCCTAGGCCCTAGCTAGATGATGGGGTCAAGGTTAAACCTCTAAGCTGTTTGATGTAGTTCATAGCATAGGTTACCCTTTTTTTTTTCGGTTTCCCTTTTGGTTTAAGGATAGAACTACATTAGTACCAAAAGAGAAGAGTATACCAAAAGGCCATAAGTGACCAATACTACCAACAATTGTGTAGTACGGAGTATATAATTAACAGAGGCCTACAGGTGAAGAACCAAAAGTGTCACAAAAAGCTTTTGAGATCCATCAATGCAAGGTAAAAGGAAGGGCAGGATGTTCCCTGGTTTCTTTCTGCCTCACGAAACATAAAGCCAATCCGTACTAGCTAGCTCAAAAAACACTTAGGCCTCTGGGTGGTAAGTTCTTGAACGCATACTTTGTTGCCAAAGGTTCACTTGTGTCAAAATCGGAATTTTCATTGTATATGTTTGGGAAGGCTTGTCACGCATTGCTACTGCACGTTTTGTTTTTCGGATAAAAATCCTTTTAGTTCAATGAAAGCGCAACATATAAACAGTGTCAAACCTATACAGGCAAAGCTCACAAATCCGCGTGTATTCTATCTACACGTTAGAAAGATTACTGTAAGATAAAAAAAATAAACGCCCCATTGGTATAAGCTATAGCAGTTTTTTAGTGAGACGTGTGGAGAAAGCATAACGTAACGTGTACAGAGACTTCCCCTGCGTGTTTTGGGAAAGTCTATAACTTTCTTTGGCAATAGAGCAACCCTTTCCGCAATTCTGCCTAGTTGTAATGTTTATCACAAATCAGGAAATGTTTAACACCTAAAAGAACTTAAGAATTGCCATTACCTCACGAAAGTGGATATTCATATAAAGTACGAATTGAATTAGAAAGCAGAAGATTCGTGTTCTTATTATTATGGTTTTCAGGAGTGGAAGAGATAGAAATTGAAATGGAGACGCAGAAGATCACGGTGAGAGGCTACGGTTTGGAGGAAAAAAAGGTGCTCAAGGCCATTAAGCGCACAGGAAAAGCAGCAGAGCTGTGGCCATATCCAGGGTACTCGCATTACGCTTCATTTTACAAGTATCCTTCCCACATTACCAACCATTACTACGATGAATCGAGAAACCTGGCTGCCAGTAATGTTCACACTTTCTTCCACACTCCTGCTGTTTATTCGGTTGCTGTGGCATCAGATGAAGCTGTTTCCTCCCTATTTAGCGACGAAAATCCCCATGCATGCACTATCATGTAACCGTGCAAATTTATTTGCCCCCTTTTTCCTTTTTGTTCTTGGCTAAGTGTGTTATTTGATGGAAAAGATTGATTGTAATTTAGTGGTATTGGAAGGACGAGTTGGTGCAATTGGTTCCCTGTGGTTCTGAACTTTGACTAGGTTATCTATTCAATTATTTTGTGTTAGTCATTTCTTGGGCAAAGTGCAATGTGTTGATCATGCTGGAATCCATTTTCTGGAAAAGTGCCACTCATCAACTTGTTGATGAAAATTGTTGCAATTCCACAACACTCCACTTTATATTTATTATTCTCTCGGTCTCTAATAATTTTTTTGAGCTATTCCAAAAAATTGATCACTTTCTAAATTAAGTAAAATTTTATAAATATTTTTTATATTTACTTTTTTATACTTATTTTATTCTATATTTTTATAAAGTATGGCTCATATACTAAATAATCGTATAAGTCAAATACCATCAAATATTATGGGACGGATGGAATAGTACTTAGCAAAAGAAATATATGTAGCTAGGGTTTGAAACTTTTGAATTGCATGGATATGGACAGAATCTAGGTATGTATTTATGATATTTCACAATGGATGTGAAATAGTATAAAATTATCCTTATAAGTCATTTCATATGTTCTTTAAGAGTACCTACTTCATAAGGAATGTCTTGTCCTGTGCTAGAATCGTGGATCGGGTCGTTGCACTATCCCTTTATTCCTTAAGAATGAATGCATGCCAAAAGAAGAATAATGAAACTGTGAGGTTTTATTTTGGCTAGCTAGCTAGCTCTATTGTCAAAAGCGATTTTGATTTTATCAAAGCAACAGATGCCTCAGATTAATTTTTTTGGATAATTATCAGATTTGTATTGACAACAAAATAAGGGTTTACAAGTACTTCACTTATATATATATATATATATATATATATATATATATATATATATATATATATATATATATATATATATATATATATATATATATATATATATATGGGAGCTGATCTGTTGATAGCGCTAGCAAAATAGGAGATTTTGTTAGCGCGATCTGGCCGTCCATCCCTTCGAAAGCTGTCAGTCGTCCGCTACATAGTGTAGCGGACGGACTTTTTTACCATATTGCCCTTCGTCCTCGTCCGTTACACTATGTGGCGGATGACTTTTTGGCCTGACACCGTCAGTCAAAAAGTCGTCCGCTACACTGTATTGCGGACGACTTTTTGACAACTTTTGACTAACACGACTGGGAGAATTCCAGACTGTGTTGTACCATAGATACGGCACACGTCCGCTGCACCGTATCGCGGACAGTATTTTTTCTTCTCCTTCAGCACAATTTTCTTCTCCTTCAGACTCGCTTCCATTTTCAGCTCCCTTCAAGCTTTGAGATTCCGTCGAATGTTCATTATTTTTCCAAATTTTAGGTTCTTAATTGTGCAGATTCCGTCGATGTTGAGATTGTTGATTGTTATATAGCCATTTTTTATTGTTAATTGATATTGAGATTGTTGATTCCGTGGCTAAAACAAGTCTTCGGTCACCAATTTATTAAAAACAGGAGATCTTCAACACAATGTATTTGGACGTCCGCTACACTGAGTAGCGGACGGAGAAGCAGAAACAGCCAACTTCAACACTTAGAAAATTTTTCAATATTTGGACGTCCGCTATACAATGTAGCGGACGGAGAAGCAGAAACAACCTACTTCAACACTTAGAAAATTTTTCAATATTTGGACGTCCGCTACATAGTGTAGTGGACGGAGAAGCAGAAACCATCAAGTTCAACACTTAGAAAATTTTTCAGTATTTAAACGTCCGCTACACAGTGTAGCGGACGGAGAAGCAGAAACAACCTACTTCAACACTTAGAAAAATTTTCAGTATTTGAACGTCTGCTATACAATGTAGCGGACAAAGAAGCAGAAACAACCTACTTCAACACTTAGAAAAATTTTCAGTATTTGGACGTCCGCTACATAGTGTAGCGGATGGAGAAGCAGAAACGGTCAAGTTCAACACTTTAGAAAAATTTTCAGTTAGAAAATTTTTCAGTATTTGGACTACTTTCAACTAAAAAATTCTCAATGAATTTTGTTTCCCACCATTCAATCATTCTCAATGAGAGCAAAAAAACCAACTCTAATCACAAATCAAATGTCCACTGCTTTGGACACAAATAAATCACCAATCATTCAACACAAATCAACTGATCTCAACACAAAAAAAATCACACCAATGACAGCTTTCTAAATAAATAATCACGATTTTATTAAATAAAATTATTGTAATGGTACAATGTCAATTGGCGTCCTCATGTTCAGCCGGATGTTCGTCCTTAGATGGATTTTCAATAAACCTAATCTCTCTAGGCCGGCCTTTCAAAATTTGCCAAGCTATTCTATATCTAAAGCGTTCTACCCATCCTAAACTCCAGGCGGCCGCCTTGAGGCTCTCAGACCGACAGATGTAATCCATGTACATGCATAGGAAGACGCCGCAGTCCGAAGTATTATGTTGCTTGGGCCTCGTCTTCTTCAATCAGAAATGGAGCTTTGGCCGCGCCGGTACAGGTACACCACGGATAGCATTGACCATGGCACAAAATATATTCTGCGAGAAACAAAAAACAGCGTAAGACACGAGTTAACATTTACAATTGGCAAGTTACAATAAGCATTAAACAATCAACTTCAAGATTACCATAGAGTCTAGCTGGGCTTTATACATCCACAGCACAGGCATGTGGGGGGTATCGTCGTGGAGACTGTCGATCACCGATACGACTTTTTTCGTTGGTTCATAGCAAACCAAGTACCAGTGGCTTTTCCCTAAAAATGGGATTAGAAACATGCGGGCAACCATTGAGCTCACTGGACTATCCCTATTCAGATACGCTCGTAGGTTATCGGACGGTCTCCACTGACTCAACTTTTTCTTCCCCCTTCGTTCGACCCACTCATGCCATTCAGCCACAAGGAGGCTATGAAAAAAGGCATCCAACAAAAATACGGCCGGATACTCATTCGGCCGCCCCGGCTCCTTTTCTTCAGAATCTCCACGTAGGTAGAGATGACGCCACTGTCTAACCAACTCCCCGGAGCCAGGGAGGAATTTCTCCCCACAAGCAACAGTAATCCATCCCCTCAGGGTGATTCACACTATATAACGCTTTGTCTCGGGGGAACCCGCTAAAATACCGCTCTCTGATAATTTGGCATTTATGCGGCTTTAGGGGCTTCAGTGGATGCCCTTTGCGATACTCCCATCGGGGGTCGACCGGGGGATATTGCACTCCTTCGGGGGGTCGACCGGGGGATATTGCACTCCTTCGGGGGGTCAACCAGGGGATATTGCTCTTCTTCCGCAACGGATGGTCCCGCCCACGGGACAATGGGCAGTGTCTCGGACAGACTGATGTTTTCGAAACCCCAGTCCTGCGTGACTTGACTCTGAGAGAGGGGTTGGGGTTCCGAGTCTAGAAGCAAAGAGAAGGAGGGCGCACTGTACTCTTCCCACGGCGCTTGAGCCTGGCCCATGGTGCTTGGCGGTCCCCAATCACCACTCATTCCCGGTACAGAGGGACCACTGTATCCCTGGCTCACCCCCGAAGTCGGCCCCGAGGGATCACTGTATCCCGAGGGATCACTGTATCCCGAGTTCACATAAGGGGGCTGCCACCCGGGTTCCCCATTCCCGGGTTGACGCCCGAAGGCTGCCCGAATGCTTGGCGCAAAAAATGGCTACAGCCATATGCCAACGATTCGGCCTGTTGGCGAAGCTCCTCGCCCATTGCATCCACCAGATCCTTGCGCTCGCTCAACTTCTGGAAGAAGGCGAACGAGGCATTAACCTACATCCAAAGAGATAATAAATAAGTAACTTCATACACTTAGAATCATCAAGGTCAATTAAAAGCACTGGTTGGGCAGGCATACCAGATTGTATGCCATCTGCTCATCGATCTGACCCCTAGGGTGGTACTTCTCTCCGCGTTCAAACCTTACTGGAGCTACTCTCCTCCGGGTGATGCGGTAGTACCACTCATTGTACTGTTCGATGCTGATCACGGGGTCAGGCTCCGACACAATGGCCGCCAACGTGTCCTGCCAGGAATCCCAAACCTCAAGTTCTCGTGCGCACAAGTCGTGCGCATTCGCCTTGCCAAACCGTCCGACACCTGGTGGGTTCCTGTTACCCCTCATATCCGACGCATCGACTGGCAACCCCTGCAGGCACTCAAAATGGCGCATAGCACGATCTGGTAGCTGCCACTCTGCGACCTCGAAGTGGATCAGGGGTGTGCGTTGCAACCCGAAGAGCGTGAAGACGAACGACTCCCCCACCCGTCGCGCCAAACGTTTGTACGGTGCCCATCGCATCTGGCCCGGAGATAGCGAGTCGAGCTCCCCCCGATAGTACGTAATGTTATGATGGAGATCGTCTCTCCTCAGGTAGTGGCTGTCCCTACGCCTGGGTGCGCCGGTAGCAAGGTGTTCATAAGACCACACCTGAGAGCAAAGACAAATTAAATAAAGTATCGTCAAAATTAAATGTCGATTCAACAAAAAAAAACAAGCACGTAATGAAGATTTGTATGATATACCTGCAATAGCGAGAGACACGCACATATAGCTTTGGAGTCGGGCCTCGTTGCCTTGTGCAATGCTCGGTACAGGTACGCAAGAGTTGCTGCACCCCAGGCATAATCCCCAACCTCCAGCAGGTTACCCAACAACGGTAAATATTTGACGCTGACCGTATTCTTCGACGTTGTTGGGAACAGAATTGCCCCCATCACCCACAAGAGGAAAGCTTGTGTGTATAGCACAAGCATCTCGTCCGTGTAGTTTTCCGGGAGAACCTTGTAGGTATCTACTAACCACTTCAACTTGATACCACCAGTGCTAAATTGATCCTGGGGTATCGAAGTAAAGAAGTCCCTAGCGGTTCTCTTATTCGTTGCTTCCGACGGAGGAGCAATTACCGGCCGTCCCGTCACCGGTAACCCTAAGATGAACCCTACATCTTCTAGGGTAATCGTCATCTCTCCGAGAGGGAAGTGAAACGTATTCGTTTCACTTCTCCACCTTTCAACAAGGGCACCTATTAAGTGCCGGTCAAGGTGTTGAAAGATTTGCCCATGCGTGAAAATCCCAAACCCAAGCCCACGCAGTAACCGTTTCTGGACTTTGTTCAACTTCCAGGCTTTGAAATTATCCGACACTTCTACTGTGTTGAGAAGTGCTCTTTCCTACGAATTAATAAATACAATTTTAACCAAAACAAACGGTACACAATGTTCGTAAGAATGGGAAAGTTGATAAAATAAGGATCTTACCCCACCATCCCATAAGAGTGTACTGACATGATTTGCTTGGTCATATAATACGGAGGGATCTTCTGGTCCAGGGTTAAAATCCATTTTTTTGCAACTGAAATTACGAAAAAATGGCAAGGTTGGAAGCGTAAAAATTTTCAAACATACAATGCTAGCATGTGCTCACATAAGTTGACATGTTGTATATATGCAAGTGAAATCACATGAACATTTAAGCAATACACATATATTGACAAACCCTAGCACAATCCACCGCATACATATATTCAAAACCATGCATAAGCCGCAATACTCATAACAAACTCCAGATTATGAACGAATAAAGGATTAGAATGTGAACTTACGTGATTGATGAGACGATTAAAGGATTTCTTTGGAAGAAATTGTGCAGATCTACTTGCCAACGCCGCTAGAAAATTTGTGAGAAGAAAGATGAATGAGTTTCAAAAAGAGAACGAAACACAGTTTCGGTATAGTTAGAATTGTCTAGTCCGCTACACAGTATCGCGGACGATGGACTGGTGTGACAGCTGTTAGGGGGCAGGGGGGTTGTGGATGACTTGACCGCTGTCAGTCAAAAAGTAGTTCGCAACACAGTGTGGCGGACGACTTGGCCAAAAAAGTCGTCCGCCACATAGTGTAGCGGACGAGGACGAGGGGCAATATGGTAAAAAAGTCCGTCCGCTACACTATGTAGCGGACGACTGACAGCTTTCGAAGAAAAAAAGATCTGGGCCGTCCATCCCGCGCTAACAAAATCTCATATTTTGCTATCGCTATCAACGGATCAGCTCCCTATATATATATATATATATATATATATATATATATATATATATATATATATATATATATATATATATATATATATATATATATATATGGAGCTGATCCGTTGATAGCGCTAGCAAAATGGGTTAAGTTGTCAACGGGATCTGGCCGTCCACGCCCAATCTGTTGACGGTCCAGATCTTTTTTGTGTGTTTTTTTTAAGTACGTCCGCTACATTATATAGGGGTAATTTTTTGACAAAAATACCCTTCAGCTCCATCCGCTATATCATGTAGCGGACAGAGGCAGTACTTTTTCTGACTATTTCTCTGTCCTTGCTCTCATTAATTTTCTGACAAGTTTGATGTTTCTCTCTCTCTCTCTCTCTCATCAATGTCTGACTCTTTCTCTTTGTTTCTCTCACCGCTTTTTTTCTCTCCCCTCCTTTCTTCTTTATCGCTCTCTTTCTTTTGCGTTTTTTCAAAAACCGTCCGCTACATTATGTAGTGGACGATATTTTTTACGAATATTCCCTTCATTCTCCAAGTCAAGATATTATATTTACTAAAATATCGTCCGCTACATTATGTAGCGGACAATATTTCAGAAAAGAGAGAGCCAACCCCCACATCCATTCTCACTTTCTCTCTCTTTAGGGAAAAAAACTCATTCTCTTGTTCAGCTCTCTCTCTCTCCCCTCTCTGAACTAGATGTTCTTCTTCTTTAATTCGGATTGATAATTTTGATTACCACCGATTTATCAATGTAGCCATAATGAGAAACCGATTTATCAATCTGAGCATTATAATAGACAGAAATTTAATTCAAGTACAGTATAACACTAATCAATGATTCAACAATAGGACATCTATGTACCAGAAGAGAGGTCATGTGATCTATCAGTATAGAATTACATCAAACAACTGCTGAAAATTGTTCTCAATGCAGTTAAATGCACATCTTGTAGCTGAAAATTGTTCCAATCAAACAGCACGCTCATATAATTTCCATCTTCAAAATCGGGAGCAGCAATTAATGCGTTAAATGATGTTGGTGCATGCTATGCAGTCTCATAACCAAACGAAAAATCATGTAAAGAAGTAGTATCTGGTGCTGCTGATTTAAGAGCATCAAGACCAGCTGTAGCTATTTCGCCAGAATCATCAAGAACAGGCGTATAAGCTGCTTCAAAACCGCGAGGATTAGTCAAAGCTGCTGCACCAAAATCATCAAGATCAGCCATAGCTGCTGCGTTAATAGAAACCACCACAACCAAGAAACTAACAATGATTCATCCCAGGCAGTGTCTCCACCACCCACAACCACCACCACTCTGCCACCGCCGTTGAACCCATCACCACCACCATCGAACCTCCGCCCAACCACCATGTGACCCTTTGCCGCCCCCAAACCTCGACGCAAGAGAAATCACAAATCTGACCACACGTGAATCTCTAATTCCAATCAAAACAGAACAAAATCTGGAGAAAAAAATTAATGAACAAAGAGGCAGCGGTGCCCAATATGTTGAGGCTACGTTGGCGGTGGCGCCGAGGATGCTGTGGCGAACTTTGTCACTCTCTCTCTAAAGGTGCTAGCGATGATGGTGGATGTGGGGCTGGGGAGGCGAAGAAGAAGAACATGTAGTTCAGAGAGGGAGAGAGAGAGAGAGCTGAACAAGAGAATGGGTTTTTTTTCTAAAGAGAAAGAAAGTGAGAATGGATGTGGGGGTTGGCTCTTTCTTTTTGGAAATATCGTCCTCTACATTATGTAGCAGATGATATTTTAGAAAATATAATATCTTGACTTGGAGAATGAAGGAAATATTCGTCAAAAATATCGTCCGCTACATTATGTAGAAGGACGATTTTTGAAAAAAAGCAAAAGAGAGAGAGAGGTAGCGAAGAAGAAGAAAGGAGGGGAGAGGAGGATGAGAGAAAAAAAGTGGTGAGAGAAACAGAGAGAAAGAGTCAGACATTGATGAAAGAGAGAGAGAAACATCAAACATGTCAGAAAATTAATGAGAGCAAAGAGAGAGAAAGAGTCAGCAAAAAGTAATGCCTCTGTCCGCTACATAATATAGCGGATAGAGCTGGAGGGTATTTTTGTCAAAAAATTGTCCGCTGCATAATGTAGTGGGTGTACTTAAAAAAACGCAAAAAAAAATCTGGACCGTCCATAGATCGGGCGTGGACGGCCAAATCGCGTTGACAACTTAACCCATTTTGCTAGCGCTATCAACGGATTAGCTCCTATATATATATATATATATATATATATATATATATATATATATATATATATATATATGGTAGATGATGGTAGTATGATGGTCTAGGTGGTGGTAAAGTTAGGTGACGGTGCACGGTTTCATTACAGGAGATTTGATACGTGAACTTAGAATCTGAATAATCACCAACGAAATAAAGAGCAAAATGACAACCCAGCAATCAGTTTTCTACCGTCCGCTACATAATGTAACGGACAGGCATAAGGGTATATTTGTCAAAAGAAATGTCCGCTACATAATGTAGTGGACGGACTTAAAAAAAGCGCAAAAAACATATCTGGACCGTCCACAGATCGCACATGCACGGTCAGATCGCGCTAGCAACTTAACCAAGTTGCTAGCGCGAGCAATGGATCAGCTCCATATATATATATATATATAAACTCCAAAAGGTGTTCCTCGTCAATAGGATTATTTTGTACAGCTCAGCATGCCCCATCTGTAGAAGCCTTAGATTAGTTGTACCACATGTTTTTAAAATAGTAGACTATTTTGGCAACACCGACACCGTTTGAGTTTTCCATTTAGCTACACTTACTGTTAAAAGCAGTTTGCTCTTATAAAAGCAAACTGTTTTAATATAGTTGTATCACATGCTTCTGAAATTGTAAACTATTTTTTGTAAAACCATATACCTTTAGGCATTGTGGCTGGCCTTTATTTCTTATTAGTGAGTGATGTATGAAAACAGTCGTCACTCGTCAAAGATTTTCTTTCAGTTTTCACATATCCAAAAGGGCTTAAGAAAAATACTCAACTGAAAAATGGAAAAGAAAAGAAAATATCTACTTTCACACAACATATGTTTGTCCAAACTTCAGTGGTCCATAAAAAAATTGAATAGTTTGTGGCTGATATACCTTTGAGCAAATAATAACGACGTGAATATTGACGCTCCCAAATTATGCTAATCAGGGTTCAAAACTTAAATTGCTCAAAGAAACCATGGGCTTCCAGAATTTGACCGCAGTGGTAATGGAAAACAGGTGCTTTTGAGGGTGAAGTGAAAGAGAATCCTGAAAAAGGTCAGCAGAGCAGACCCACCTTTTTTTTTCCAAAGAATTGCCTAGCCAAACCAAAGCTAACTTGACAACTTTCGTTTTCTCGCCATTGAAATCCAAATTACTGGGCTCTTATAAATCCCCCACCACTTAAAAAGATGGTCCCTCTATGCACCTCTGAAGTGCAACATTTTCCATTCTGTGTTTGTTCCCTTTTGTATATTAGCGTCAGATTCTTTGCAAAAATTCCTAAGAATCGAGGGTAAGCCCACGACAAGATCTTCACTGTAACGGCTATAGAAATGGCATAGTATAACAAACGAGTGAAATTTAACGAAAAGGGGGGATTTTTCGAATAATTAGAGGTCAAGGTTGTACTATCTTCTCATCTCATCTCATCCCCTGATTCCACAGTGGTCATATCTTCAGTTTATGTTCAGGTTTTTCTCGTAACTTCACATGATTCAGTAAATTTCACCAAACTCTGCTTTAACCTATTTGTCTAATGAGAGAGTGCCTTTGACTACCCTAAACTTCGTCAAAAGTTTAAAGAGACTCCTGTTAAGGGATTGATGATGTATTAAAGAAAAAGTGTGTTTATAATCTTCAGCTGCATTAAGTAATACAAAATATGCTCTGCTTTGATTTGATTGTAATTCATTCAGAGATTACAAGTATTGAAGTTAACTATACAGACCACTTTTTTTACAATGTGAATGAATGTTTGCTATCAAAATAAAATATTCTTTCTCATCACCGAAGTAAAAAAAAACTTTAAAAAATTGAGGCTCTGTTTGACAGAGCCTTTTTTGTCTTCAGTTTTTAAAGAACAGTTTAATTTTTATTTTTTTTTTTACAAAAACAAGTGGGTGTTTGATAACCCTTTTTTTTTTTTTGAGTTTTTTTTTTGGGTGTTTGGTAACCCTTTTTATTTTGACTTTTTTTTTTGAGGTGGTTTGCAGTGGTGATGGTGGGGCGTAGCGGTGGTCGACGGTGGTGGTGGCCGGCAGTGGTTGTCGCCGGCAATGGCTGCCAATGGTGGTGGCCTGAGGTGGCTGCCGCCTGGCGGTGGCTGCCGGCGGCAGGAGGTGGTGGATGCCAGCGGTGGTGGTTGCCGGCGAGCGACGGTGGCTGTCGGGCGCGGCGGCTGCCGGAGGTGACTGCCGGCGGTGGTGATTGCCGGCGGCCAGAGGTGGCTGTCGGGCGGCGGTGGTGGCCACCGCCCACCGCCGTCCGGTGGTGGCTGCCGGAGGCCAGAGGTGGCTGTCGGTGGCTACCTGGCGGCGGTGGGCGGTGGCTACCGAGCGGCGGTGGGCGGTGGCTACCGGCGGTGGGTGAGTTGTGATGGAGGTCTCAAAAAAAAATTAAAGTGAAAACGAAAAGAGCTTTTTCCTCTTTTTTACTCTACAATTTAAAAAGCTACTTTTTAATTGAAAAAAAAAGTGGTACCAAACACTTCTATTTTTTTCAATTTTCAAAACTGAAAAAAAAAGAGCAAAAAAAACCCTGTCAAACAGCCCCTGAGTCGTGTTAACCTAGGCAAAATGCCATCTTAACTAAAGAGATAAATAAATTTATTGTTTGTTGATTTTGACAAACCTCAGTAGAATGTTTACCGATATAAATACGATCGTAAATAATAATACTACATGCATCAACGGTTGTACATCGTGTGACGTCTAAAACAAGGCCCTGCCACATTCCCCATGTCACCCACCCTTATAAAGCTCGCACGTCCTCCGCCCTGAATTCTGTCACTTTTCTTCACCATCCAAGATTTCATCAAGCTTCCTCCCCAAATGGCTCAGGTACTGTTTTCACGTCATCTTTTTCATTTTCACTGCATATTTTTACTGGAACCAAGAAATGAAACTTTTCTTTCCTCCCTCTCTTTCATCTCTCTCTCTCTCTCTCTCTCACTCTGTGTTTTCGTTTGGCACGAATATCATCAGAAGGTGGTCTTGAAGGTTTTGACCATGACTGATGAGAAGACGAAGCAGAAATCCATTGAAGCTGCTGCAGATATTTATGGTAATTCACAATCACATTCGCATACTTTTTTTTTATTAGATTGATGATTCAATTGCTTCAAATGGTTTGAATTTTTGTGGGTAACAATTAGCTTATCATATCTGTACAGGGGTTGATTCGATTGCTGCAGATCTTAAGGAGCAGAAGCTAACAGTGATAGGCCAAATGGATACAGTGGCAGTTGTGAAGAAACTGAAGAAAGTAGGAAAGGTTGATATCATATCAGTTGGGCCAGCCAAAGAAGAGAAGAAAGAAGTAAAGAAAGAAGAGAAGAAAGAGGAGAAGAAAGAGGAAAAGCAGGAAGAGAAGAAAGCAGAGAAGAAATAATTCAATTCCCACCATTCACTTCTTGTTTAATTCCCCAAGATTTCAAATTTTGCAGGAGTAAATATATATATATATATGTATATATATATATTGGGTAAAATCATTTGTGTGATTTCCCTAGAACACAAATGAATATCTGCTTTAGCTACTTTTCAACTTTATCTCCAGATAATGTAGATCTCTGTTCTTTCAATAATGTACCTGAATCTTCTACAATGTCAAGTTGCTTCTGTGGCCCTTCTTGTGCATTAATTTCTGAAAATTCTTACAAAATGTTTTCATAAACTTTATGATAATGACGATCCATGAAAAAAACCACAAATTCAGTGACAAAACATTCTTATTGTTTGTCGCTATTATTAAAATTCATATAATTTTTGTTTATATATAGATAAATCCAATCATATTTTTCTATTACATTAGATCTTCTAGTCCCATTTACATGGCCACTGTGCATTTAGGGTTACCGCCCTCTCACTGAAGAATGAATACCCACCTTAAATTTCCCCTAGTACTATCTCCAACATTTGGCACCCTAAAAATGCTTTACCATCAGGTCATTTGGGAGGGACTGAGTCCATCCCAGGAAGTGCACAGAAAAATCCAAAAAAAAACAAAAAAAACAGAACTAGGCAGGAACTATCAAAGATAAGCAACTTTAGGTGTTCATGGCTTCATTCTAAAGTTTCAGTCTCTTGTTGATTTACGGTATCTGTGTGAAGAGAGATATGGGTTGTTAGAATCAGACTGCATGAATATGACCTGGCATGAATAAGCATGAGATCACTACGTGCGCGACTAGATCATAATATAAGGTGGGTTTATGGTATTAATGAATTTGTACGTTGATTATTACTACATTCTAAATTTGTATGATTCGGACGAGTGTTAATGAAGCATGCAGTTTGTTGACATGATGTATGTTCCCCACCCCTAAGAGGAAGGCGAAAACCTTTCAGTTCGTCAGAAGTCATCATACAATTGGCTTGTGTAGGTGCCAAATGAGATTTAGCCAGCATAGATGTACAAAAAGATGGCTGGTTGAATTTTAACAAGCAAAAATCTCTCCATTTACTGTGAACGAATATTTTCTCGCTAACTCAATCCATAGCAAACTTATTGGCCGATGGTGGCCGCCATATCAGCCTGCAATTTTTTTCTTTTCAAGCCAAAGAACCGATGCTCTAACACGTACAACAGAGAATGTGGTCCTCTGAATATTCATGTTCTTGTTCACCGAGGTGAAACCCTTGCATCACAGCACTTGGGCGTGATTTAAACTACCTCCCCGAACTTGCTGCACCTGGATCAACTTGCTCAGAAATCTAAACTGGTCGTTGTAGATCAGAAATTCTTGACCACGGTCTTCTTTTTCTGCTATTGCTGCCTTCGAGAAATTCTAGGTGCCACTGACAAATACACACAAAATAGCAAGGCATGCATAACGGTGAACACGAAATCCATACACCACCTGCACCGAAGATAAGACCAAAAAAAAAGGCTAAATTAGCAGAGGAAATATGGGTCTAATTAGCTTTAGTAAATGATAAAGCTCCGGTGTGCCTTACACAATAAGAAAGGAATGGATGGCATGACGTCAAAGCCATACAATCCCAAAAACCCAAACCAGATCCATAACCGTGAGAAAATTCATTCGAAGTGTGGTTTACGACGAGAATTCATCACACTGCTTCACGACATATTTGTCGATGTACCCGAGAAGACTACACAAATGATTTTCTACCATCAATCTTACTGCATAATACAAGTTCAAGCCTTGAGATTCTTGTCATTTCATACACTGAAAAAGCTAATTATTGAACTTGCATGGAGAAAACGGTACAAAATCTTATAGTATTGTACAAAATTATGGAAGCAGCAAACTTATTCTCATCAATCTATAAACGGGGTAAACTGTCCCCATCAACCCCTCCCAACTCCCTCCTCCCCTAGACTAGTTCAAGCATGCTGTCTGATCTATTGTTCGAATATCAAAGGTAACAATAGCATGCAAATGACTCCTGATTTACCAGCATCCATGAATTACAACACTGCAGCTTCAGAGGGTCACGCGCAAACAGGGGGAGGGGGTGGGAAGGAGACCCGCATTCCATAGATATTGAAATCACATGAGAAGAACATTTGCAAGTGCCAAGTAGGTCTCATTTACGGCGGCGGCAGGGGGGTGAGTGGGGGGGGGGGGGGGGGTGAGGGAAGATATGTGCAAAATTGCAACAACTATTAGAAACGCTTCTTCATACATTAGCATACAGCCTACCTCTCACTGCACGCACTTCCGGTTTCCCACGCCTTTGGACAGAGGAGAGTAACACAAATGGGGTCCAAACAGCAGCTCACTCGCTGTATGCACAGATAGAAATATTACGAGGCCTTTGAGCTTCATCTTTCATCACAAGGAATGTCAAAAGGCCAACAATTCATTATCTCGTCTGCTTTCTCCATCTTCAGCAAGGCATAATTCGATATCACATTACTTTGTTATTTGAGTTATACGCCCTATGGAACATGTTTATGTACTGCCAGATTATCCTCGAGGTCAAAAAGCTAAATGTCCTGTCAAGATGGTATGAGCTGGAAAGAAGGGTCTTACAGATAGTTTTACACCATCGAGACCGGAGCTTCACTCTCGGGTACAGGTAACTGTATAGTTGCCTTAATGGAAGGGAATCCATCAAAGTGGCGACTGATATTCAAAATGCCTAGGCTAAAAGAGAATAATGCTATATAATAGCACCACAAGTTGACTGTGTCTGAGTGAGAACATATAAGGCACATTTGCTGTTAACTGTTAAAAGATATTCCAAGGGTTCCACAGATAGTAATAACAGTAGAAGAAGGGGACAGAAATGCATTTCTTGGTAAGGAAGTGATAGCAGATACAATGGACGATCTGTTTCTTCTCAACAGGATTTCTCTGTTGCAAAATGTAGTCATATACCTAACTGGACAAAAATCAAAAAGTAAAATGTCATGTTAGTAAATTTCTTATTTATCACCACATGATGTCTGTGATGTGCTGAGCATGCATCAGAAGTAATTGATGGTTAAACTAAATACATTGCTAGTGTGGATTTAGAGAGAGCCAGAAAGGATTCCATCTATCTTCTTCTCTTAGTGTGCAGAGTTTGCTTACGTCAGTTTTAGGATACTTGGATTCCCTATGAACTTTGTCACTTCTTTCTTAAATGCACTGTAAAGCTCAATGCTCTCGTCTATAGGTAGGGGGTAATAATCTAGTACATGAAATGACCTAAGCTCTGGCCTTCTCAAGGGCCAGGTTGACAACTGAGAAAGCAAAAGCAATGGCGTCTCGGGCAACGGTGCTGGTATCAAGAGGGACCATGCGTGCCCGAAACTACAAGCCTGGCATTTTTTTTTAGGAGGCATCAGAATGGATCTATGGGTGGGGGAAAGAACAGCTGAGCTTTACCTGCGGAGGGCCGACCCAGGACTATTGCGTATCTATTCTGTATTAATCTTATGACAGGGGTCGCCCAGCTGCAAACTTTGCAAGAAACACTACAAAGCTTCACAAGATCTTATTAAACCAGTCCGAGATGTATGCTCTTTTTCCCTTGCAAAAGCACATGAAAGATTTATGCTTTGTTTTCTTATTGTTATTCAATGACTCCATAATACACGCTGTTTTTACCTTGCCAAACCGTAGACAATTTCATAGCAGCTGCTAATTTTCACCTTCTGTGGAAACCACGAGGTGATTCATCATTAACTCAGATTGCAAATCCTGGT
Organism: Escallonia herrerae; assembly: GCA_033070095.1. NCBI lineage: Eukaryota > Viridiplantae > Streptophyta > Magnoliopsida > Escalloniales > Escalloniaceae > Escallonia > Escallonia herrerae. The sequence goes on along the minus strand of JAVXUP010000990.1, from coordinate 36,404 downwards.
TACCTATCAAACTAATCCCCATCTTCACTTATAAGTAATTCAAATATGTTGAAAAGCATGAAACCGTTAGGAAGCAACAACATATAACGAGTCTCTTTCTGTCTCTAGATAGCTAACTTATAAAAATGCTTACCGATATAACAGAAGGACAAGTTCAGAATATGAAGTATCATAATTTGCAATGAACTTAAAAAATTCTCTGCGATATGTAAGCAAATCTCTAAAAGATCAAAGGAATAATAAAAATACCTCATCAATGAAGGTAAAAGCCAGATAAAATGGCCTTCTTGATTTCTCTCTCTCTGTCAATTACACTTCATGTTAAAGAATGGGGATAAACCGTATGGCACGAGTTATAGTGAAAAGGATATGATACCATTGGGTCATACATAAGAATCAAAACAATCAGCAGGCACAAAGCTGCCAAACAAGGTCGACAAGTACTTCTACTGTAGAGTTACAACTCAATCACCCTAATTTTACATGATTCACCACTTCAGCATCTCTTATATCTTTTGAACTTCGACAGAAGATGAATGTACTGCCCCTTTTCTAGCATCTGCCTTATAACTTCATGAGCTTCGGACAACTTTCCAGCATTTCGCAGGTAACTAACTAGGGTACTATACACAAGAAAATTCGGATTACACCCTCTGGATTCCATTTCTTTAAGCATTAAACATGCCTCTTCAAATTTTCCTTCCATACAAAGCCCGCGTATCATGGAATTGTACGTAAAAACATTTGGCATTTGTCCCTTGCTAATCATCTCAGTAAACAAGTCCTGAGCCTTCTCAAGGTTCCCTGCAACGACATACCCTGTGATCATAACTGTGTAAGAGACCACATCGGGTATGCACCCATGCTTGGTCATCTCGTCAAAAAAATACTTGCAGGCATCCATATTACCAGCTCGACTAAGCCCATCTATAAGAGTGGTGAAGTGGAGGACACTTGGGTCAAAACCCACTTCCTTCATGTGGTTCAGTAGATTAATTGCTGCCAGCGGTTTGTCCCCTTTTCCAAGAACGTGGAGAAGGATATTGAATGTATGAAAATCTGGAGAAAAACCATTCCTGCCCATTTCATCTAGTAATCTGTGGAATTGGTCCAACTTCCCCAGCCTGTATTTGGCACACATAAGGATGTTATAGGTTAGCACATCAGGGTCATGACCCTCGGCCAACATCTGCTGATACACCCACTCAATCAACCTGTAGTGATTTATTACTAGAAGGGAATATAGAATTGCATTGAATGAATGCTTAAATGGCCTATAGTTAAACGACTTTGACTTGATAAAACGTTCTACAACTTTCCTTGCTAACCCTGCCTCAGCACACGTACATATTAATATGTTAAAGGTACGTGCAGTGGTTGGGAATCCTTTCTCAGTCATCTCATCAACTAATCTCCACATTGCCTTAAACTCTTCAGACTCTGCAAAGATCTTCATAATCAGATGGTATGCATTTGTCGTGTGAGTGTAATTTTCTTTCTCACCAGACCAAACAAAGAACTTGTAACCCAGTTTAGCACACCGGCTCTTATTACCGTAATTAATTCTTTTCAAAATACCAAATAGAACCTCTCTCACAAGCAAGCCAGAAACCCTAATTTTTGAATCATCTAAAGCCGCCTTTGTATCAAACCCTGGACCATCTTGTTGAAGAATTCGAATAGCTCTATCAACATCGATCCTCGTGGTTCTAAAAAAATCCTGCCTTGAAGAAAAGTTCTGCTGGGAATGGCTTTCATATCTGTCACCGGCTCCCATCGAGCCAAGTGACTCATCTGTAGTACAGTTTTCATTTAAACTATAATCAGAATCAGAATTTTTACTAGTTGCACTCGTATATTCCTCAATGCGGCCAAACCCATTATCGACACCATCACCATTCAACGAACGGCTGCACAACGACCGCGAAATGCAGCAAAAACAAGAAAAGCTGTGGAGAAACTTTTGACCAATTTGGGCAACAGAGTACATTGGCAAAAGTGTATCAAGAAATGAGGCATACCCATCATCTCTCTAACTTTACAGTCTCCAACAAACCTAACAAACCCGCCAGCAAGAATTGATACCCGAACACTGCCAGTATTGATTTTTGGCGTCCAGTGAGCTGAAAGATACCCATTAAAGCGAAAAACCGAACACCCTCATAAACATTTGAACCCAATACAGAACATCCATTGAAAGGGTTGTGTATAATATCTGTTAAGGTAGTTCAAAACCCAATTCACTGTGCTCAAGTTGACTCAATTTGATAGGGTTTTCAAGATTGACATGAGGGTTTTGGGAGTCACTCAAAAAATGAGGGTTTAGTGCGAGAACTGACCTGATAATTAGGTGACCGGTGCGGCGGCTGCTGGTCTTCTTCAAGCAAGGTGTCAAATTGCGGCCAAAGTTCGCACTCGCAAGAAATATTGCTACCGTGAGGGAAGCTCGTTGGAGACGCAAAGGAACTTGAAGAATTGGGGTAACAAAGGGAATATCTGGGACTTCAGTCCTCATTAGCAAAAAGGGATGTGCAAAAGAAAGAGAGAAACAAATTACACTTTCACCCCCTTAATTAAACACAATTGGCAAGCAGGGTCAAAGCCCAATTTCCTAGCCCGCCCATAAATGGACTATGATCAAATTGGCCTGGGCTTGGAAATATTTTCAGGCCCAAAGCTTTACTAGTATTAACTCCGTGCGTTGCACACGAGACCAATACCGACTAATTAAAAGTTTATACTTATATATTGAATATTATAACAAATAATATTATTTTCACTTTTCTATGAGTTTTTTTTACCATTTTTAGTAACAATATTAAGGACTCATATAGGGCTAATTACACATATGTCCCTAAGGGTAGGAAATAATTACAGTCAAGGACATTAAGTTTCAAAATGTAACATACCGTGATCAACAACGTTAAAGAGGTAACATTTGTATCCATCCGTCAGGGTTCCGTCCAAAAAGTAGAATTTTTATCATTACGTATTTCAAAAATGGCAATACTGCCCTTGTAGAATATATCCAACCCTAATATGAAAATTAGGGTTTCAATATCCAACCCTAATTCAAAACCCTAATTTTCAAATTAGGTTTCTCTTTCTAAACTTTTTCTCCAGATCTGCCGCGCCACTCCCTCACCCCACGCTGCCGGCAACCCAAGCCCCCTCTCTCACCCCATGCCGCCAGCAGCCCAGCCCCATCCCTTGACTCATATCACCAGTAACCCAAGCCCCACCTTGCCGCCGCCGCAACAAATCTCCCACCCTCGTCGCCGTAGCTGTGTTGTACCGTGTGGACTCGGGCATGTTCAGAGGAGGTGATGAAGCTGGCAAAGCGACCGGAGAATGTTCAGTGGTTAAAGTCAGTAAAGGGAAGGGGGAGGGTGGTGCAGCGACAGGGAATAGGAAGGGGGAGGGTAGTGCGGCGACAGGGAATGGGAAGGGGGAGGGTGGTGCGGCGATGGGTAAGGGGCAGGCAGATGGGCATGGGGGTAGGGGTGGGCTCGTGATGAAGGTGCGACGTTGTTTGGTGCCAATCCTAAGCTTGATCATCACCGACGACGACGAGCTTGTCCAGGATCTACAACGGCGTGATGGATTTTAGTCAAATTGGCGGCAGCGACGGCGACGGCGGCGACGACGTGGTGGTGTGAAGAAGAGTGATGGTTTTGAACCCTAATTTAGAGTAATGGTATTAAAAACCCTAATTTGACGTCAAATTAGGGTTGTGAAACCCTAATTTGAAGTAATGGCATTGGAAAAAAAATAAAGTTCCAACTCAGAGGCAATTAAATCTTTTCATTAAAACCGTTAGGATTTTTAAAATTCCTTTTGATCAATGGACATAAGTGTAATTTGTCAAAACTACTATCCTTGCTTGTAATTATACTCTAACCTTAGGGACATGAGTGTAATTAGTCCACCCATATATTGAGATTTTTACTAATAAAACTCACCTAAAACAGTATAAAAAGTTATGCGACATAAATAAAAATATAATATGAGAGATAATTATACGTACATACAGATATATATATATATATATATATAGTATTTTATATGACTTAATATAATGTAAAAGGAAAGAGAATAATTTTGTTAGATTGTGAAAATATGTTATAGTTGTGTAAAATATTAAAAAGTTTCAAGATTTGAATAAGATATATATTTAAAATTTATAAAGAGAAAGATTTAATTTTAAGTGGGACATGCTGACGTGAAAGAGAAAGAAAAGTAAAATTTATATGATTGGCTGAATGTCAAATGGTATAAAGAGATGCATGTCAAGTAGGAAAGAGAATGTTATGGTTTACATCTCCTATACCTTCTAAACCTCTAATCTCATTTTCTTGAATTATTATAATTTTAAAATTAAGCTAAATAGATGTTAAATTTTCATTGGTCACAAAATAACCTCTAACTCATGATCTCCCTTCCTCACTCCATTATTACCTACGTCCCTCCCTCTGCGTAGCACGACACTTTAGCCAGTGACAAATGAACTAAATATATTCTCAAACCTCCTTTTTCTGCTCGGGAAGAGAAATTAGTTTCGGTTAATGCACAAATTAACTTGAAAAATATTATTTATCATCTCAAAAAAAAAAGGCACAATACTTATTTGATTAATTGACTACTTAAGTTAGGGCTTTCGCTCTTTCCCTTTGAAAGAAACATACAACTTTTTCATGATTTTGCCTTTTTTTTCCTTTTTGTTTATGGCATGTAGGATTATCTTTCTGCAACTTATAGCAAATTTTATTTTGAGTGAGAATAATTAAAGCCTTAAAAACATATAATATTTAAACGTGCCTCTTAGTCCAATTTTCACTTCCAACCAACATCAAGTTTGTCAAAATATTGTTAAGTTAATTTTTACCTGTCTTTGTCATGAATCATGTCAAATTGCCTACCCAATGTCCCTCCCATTCAATGTTCTTAATTGGTCAAGTCCATCGAGACAAAGAAAGATTTGTCCACAAAAACTGTGTTAATTAGAATTGAACTTCACATAGACCTCTTTAGTCATTTTCGATCGAAGAACCATCTTCTAAAGGAAAATTGAGTAAAATATCCCTATAGTTTGGGATAGTTGTAAAAAGATTCCTCTTATTACAAAATTGTAAAAAGACACTCGAGATTGCAAATGTGTTGCATCGTCAAATTTCCGTAACAAAATGACAAAAATGTCCAAATTGCCCTTCTATATAAATGAAAATGGTACGCTCTTACCACTTTTCCTATCTGATTCTCTCCTTCTCCACGAGACTTTTAGATTTGGACATGCACGAAGGCCATCTACCTTGGATCAATGGTGCGCTCGTTACCCAAGCGAGTATCGATTAGGGTTTGAATGTTGGTGGCCTCCACACAGGATTAAGGTTCGATCTAAGTTTCGGGATTTGATTAGGGTTTGATCAATGTCGCCGGTTATGGGTGGCGCAGGTGGCAGATTGGGGCGGTGGTGGTGAGGGTGGCGGCTAGGGTTTGGTTTTGGTTTTGGTGGAATTGGGTATTGTTTGGGAGAGATAAAAAGAGGGAAGGTGCTTAAATTTTTTATTACACGCATTTTTCAAGAACGTGAAAATCACGCCCCGTTAATTTAGATGAATTTTTTAACTGTTGCAACACATTTGTAATCTCGGGTGTCTTTTTACAATTTTTGTAACAAGAAGGGTCTTTTTGCAACTACCCTAAACCACAAGGATATTTTACGCAATTTTCCCTCTCCTAAATTATGTAAAATGCTACAGTATTACAATGTCATGCACGTTATTTGTAATGTATAAGATAATGCAAAGCAGTGCAGGGAAAGCCAATGCAACTACCTTTTTTCTTCTAATTTCCTTAAAAAAATTTATAAAATTGTTTTAACAGTTTTACCAAGAAGTTAGGCTGCTAAACCACATAACCTATACGTACTTCTGTGTTTTTTCTTAGAATTGGATAACTTGAAGTAATAACTTCAAAGTCTTTATTCATAAGAGCATTGTTTTAATCATTTCCGATGGATGGATTCAAGTGTCTATGACCCTTATAATCAGTGAAATTCCAATAAAGATTAAAATGATATTCATCTTACCCAACAATAGATATCCACGGTGGACTTCTTTTGAATCTTTTTTGGATGGAAGAGTAAAAATATATACCAAGAAAACAGAAAGAGATACAAAACATGCCCAAAAGATAAGTAAAAGATTTACAGATGACAACCCCGTCAAATAGGAAGTGCAATAAAACCCGATAACATAAATGACAGTATGATAACTTTTTTTTTTCTTTCAAATATGCAAAAAACTAACCAATAGCAAACTAAAACAAGATAAATACAACTAAGAAAACAAGATAACTATATTAACTAAACAAGCCAATCAAAAGACGCCAGCCAACAATCAACCACTAGCCCAGACACAGGACACGTGCCCCGTCGCTGCAAGCCTGCCTTGATCAGCGTGCCTCCCTCAGACCTCCTTCTACGGCCAACGCTCTGCTGTCAATCTCCAGAGGACCCCAAATCAACCACATCAGGAGCTCCAAATTTGAGCAAGAGGCAAACAACAACACCGCCCGACCTCCAAGCCATCGACCGAGAAACTAACAGTCATCACCGACCAACCATCAAGGGAAGCTCCAACCCTGCCCGCAGCAACCCACAGCCTAACACGACATCAAAAATCTGAGAAGGAACAGCCTCCATCGGTAATAACTCTCGGCCACAGTGACCCCTAATTTAGACCCAGCAGCTACCACACCAACCTAAAACACAGCCAACAAAACCTTTCTAGGGCAAGGGGGAAGAGGGAACAACTAGGGGGAGGGGGAAAATTAACCCTAGAAGAAAAACCTAGCCCTAGACTCACCTACCCATCTCCCACCCGAGGCAGCGCGGCAAACGCCGGCGGTGAAAACTAACCTCTACCCGACAGCCACCACAAACCACACGTAGAGCACCCTGAAGGATCGTGACAGCTTAACCCTTTATCAACGCATACCTTTCGCCAGCGTCGGAAAGGAGACCCGACCGAATACAATCCGTCAAAAACAACGACGGTCGTCCCGCGCTTCAAATCTAACCAGATCGGACCACTCAAACCCTAAACTAAAGAAATCTAACTACCACATCACCACCCGGCGGGAGAACCGGCGGTGGTGACGGAGTCGGAAAAGAGTGGTTTTTCAGAGAGGGGGTAGGTATTGTACTTATCGCCTCTATCAGAGGCGCATCTTTTTGCTGGCCCATCTTTTGAATCATTGTACGTTAAGGGTCTGTTTGAAAAAAATAAAAATAAAAATAAAAAAAATTGGGTTTTGGGTTTTCAAAAAAATAAATTAAAGAGTAGTTTAAAATTTTTTTATACAAAAATAAGTAGGTGTTTAATAATTAAGTTTTTTTTGTGTTTGATAACTTAATTTTTTTTTTGTGATGGTTTGCTGTGGGGGTGATGGGGCATGACGGTGGCCACGGGCAGTGGGAGAGTGGTGGTGGTCTAAAAAAAACAACACTGAAAAAAAAAAACTCATTTTTAAAAATTTTAACAGCCTTGATTAAAAAATTATTATTTTTAAATTAAATTTAAAAAAAATAATTATTTAACGCTTATTTTTTAAAACTGAAAAAAAATGCCCATCAAACGGGGCCAAGTAAACCTTTTATTTTTGCAGCTGCTCCATGGCACTAGCGTTGCAACAAATTCATAACATCTTTTCGTGGAAAATGGCAACTTTGTTGGATCATGCCATTCATGTAAGATTTCAAGGTACAATTTACATATTTTTTTGCATTGCTGATACATTCCAATCAGGGCTATAAGGCTGGGTAGATTTAGAGTCAACCTTACATTTTGTTCACATTTTTCATTAGTTTTCATTAGCTACCTTTTTAATAAATTCTGACGTTGTATTTTATTACTCGTCTTTTTGTCAATTTTTTTGTTGTTACAAATACAACACTCATTGAAATATTAATGCCTTTTCATTGTCAATTTTTTTGTTGTGTTACAGATACAACACTCATCATTAGGATGGACGCATTTCAAACTAATTTCCGTTCCAATTCTAAAAGTTTACCGACACCAACTTTGTCAAAATAATGTCTTTTACATGTATTTATCACGAATCTCATCACATTCGACTATTCAACAATCTTAATTGATCAAACCATGTCATAATCCATATTGACCTCTCATCCCAGATATAAGAACCATCCTCCAAATTAGCGGATCTAAATGTCACGTCACGGAACTAACGACTTTCCTAAGTCGAGGCGCAAACAGCGTGGGACATAAAGCTCGCATCTGAGAAAAAAAGAGAATAGTAACTTCTTTCTTCTCACGAAAATGAACAATAGAAATGAAGACGGGGTTTACCATGAGAGGAGAAATTAATATATTATTTTGCGAACTCTTTATTTCTTTTCTCCTGAGCACAAACATACAACATCGGAAATAAACAACACCACAGAGATGCACAACATGAACATCTGCACAAATGTACATATGTCTTGATGGTGTCCAGTGTTTCATTCAAACAGACAGCAAATTGAACAAAGAACACCCAACATAAATGCCCAAAAACGCTTTGCTGCATTCAGTTGCCGGACTCCTGAAGTCTTCGCTCTCCGGCAATCTCCCGATCTTGAGCATCGTCAGATCTCGACAACCCTTCATTACCCGCAGCTGAACCACAAAAGCAAATTAATTAGAAAGCAAACAATCAAATGACATTGTAAATACAAAAACCAGGATCTTACCATACGTAGTTCCAGTGGACTCTTGAGAAGCATGAGAGGGGTCGCCTTTCCCGAACCAGGAGGTAACCGCACCTTTAACCCTGCCAACCACGCCCGAGGTCACGCCGACATTGCCGCCAATACCCGAATCAGCAATCTCCCTAGAAGTATCATCTTCTTCTTCCTTGTTACCGGTACCCAACGTTCTTGCCACCTCTTCGGACTCGGTCACCTTCCCCATTTGCTTCCTCTCGGCTGCCCTCTCGGGGTCATCCTCACGCTTGTGGAAAGCATCAGAAACCGCCTGCGAAATCGTCTCCGAAAGAGGCCTGTCCGTGACTGGCTTCCCCTCCTCTGGTCCGTCCTTCCCAGTTTCTTCCTTGCGCTTATGAAGAGCATCAGAGATCACCTCCGAAAGCGCTTTGTCTTCATCCCCCGGCCTTAGTTTATCCGAGAAGTACTCTTTCACGGAAACACCTTTATCCGGCCCTTTCTGGTCGCCAAGATCGGTATCACTTTCTGTTTCCATTTTGGTGGTTCCAGTTCCGGCACCGATGCCGGGTACCTTTGAAATCACTGAACTTCCAGTATCAGCGACCTTCTCATAAACTGGTGCCAACTTCTCGGTCACCGTGGCGGCAATTTTATGTGCAAACTCGGTTGGTGATGCAGACTTCGCAGTTTCACCTCCTTCATGTTTTTCATGGGACCCGGTTTCGCCTCCACCGCCAAAACCAAGCTTTGAAGCGACTACATTTTTGGCCGAGACTGCTTTGCCAGCAATGGCAGAAGTGGCTGATGAAATCTTCCCGACATAGCTGCCCTCGTTGGTTGGTGTTCCAGTTGTGGTGTCGCGTGGCAGGTCTTCAGGATTACTAGCATCAAAGCTTTTTGGGCCGGATTTGGGGTTTCCTGCATCGGTAGGGATAGTGTTCGGATTTGGTCCAGGAGATGACTGGTCATGGCTTCCTGTGTATTTATTCTGTTCTTGTCCAAGTTTTGCATCATCGTAGACACTCATCTTGTCAAACGAGCGGAGAATTGGCGTGATTCCTGCTTCCTCACCACCTGTTTCCAATTAGCAAGAAGAAACTATTATTATTTGTTCAGTCAATCAAACAGCAAGAAGTTGAATATCGACATTAAATATCACTTGTCTTCCTAAAGTTTCTGAATTTGGACTCTTGAGTGACCACTTCTGAACTTTGCAGCCCAAAATGTGCAGCAAAAATATATTCCCTATAGCTAATATGTTAGTCAAATTCATTTAATGGCCAATAGCCACATTGGCCACATTTCATACAGTTCTATTCACCCCCTCACCGTACCATCAATGTAATTCGAAAAGGAAAAGAGACTCAAGTAATGACTCACGGGGTAAAATGTACGCTCGAATCACAGTGAACTACGTCTTTACCGGTGGCACAGACAAAGCTCCACCGTCTAGTAGACTTGTACAAGTCTAATGTAAGAAATTTCTTAACTTTGTGGCACAAGTATGTGAAACAAATTAGACATGTCGCATAACAATCAATTACAAATGCGAGAAGTTCTGTTCTTGCCTTTTCCTGTTGGATCAGTTACTTTGGTCTGATAATTTGAAGCCGGAATTCCCTCCGTCCTGTCCTTAGGTGCATGAGGATCAACTTCCATGCCTGTTGATCCCCCGATTTTCACTCCCGGCTGTCCCAAATTCTCCTCTTGCCCACGAAAGTCCGTGCCTTTGGTCCCATGGCTTGCAGGGGGAAATGACACACGGTCTTCCTCTGGCACAAAATCACCCCTATCTTCCCCCAAATGCGCCTCTGGCCGCTGCTCAAATGGTCTAATTGGTGGATCTGTGATCTTAGAATCATACCGATCCTCCTTCATCACTGATGACCTCTCCAAGTTGCCCCCCACGTTTAATCCTTGACCAGCGACAGCACTCCTAACTGCCGCAGAATCACGCACTGCAAACCCATCCGTACAACTTACATAACTACAACAGTGTCAATGTGCACAAAACAAGACGTTCAACAACCGAAATAACAACAAACTTATACCTGGAACTTCAGGGTCTTCTACCATCTCTTCGTCTTCATCCTCTTCATCACCACCCTGATCATACTCCTCTTGATCATGGCCGTGGCCATGTTTGGTAAGTGTATCCTTAATCTTCCTCGCCTTGGCCTTCACCTTCTTCAGTACAGATTTCTTCTCGTGATGCTGCTCATCCTCACCTTCGATCACTACAATCACACAAAAAGAATGCATCAGTAACTGTATAAACGAGCCACAACATGAATGTAACTAGCAGATCAAATTAAAGAGAACCACGACGACGACCAAGTATCTAGCTTTACCTGCGGACAAGCCAGGGTTTTGGGGCTCTTCTTCGTAGTGATGGCCGAGAGGGCGTTGCATCTGAGCTTCCATAGTCGGAACGGATTTGTTTTTACGTTAAGCAGGTGAAAAGTTTGTACGAGAGAAAGAAGAGGGAAACTGTGGTTTATGTAAGAGAGGAGCAGAACTGTGGCCGGGCCATAACTGCATTGCTTTGGCGCATGCAGGACACGTACTTGGCCTCCGACGCGTGGCGGGGGTGTGGTGCAGACGTGGCTCCAGTGCCGTGAGGGCGGGCCTATTGTCACCAGAAAAAGGGAACTTAAATCTTGTTTTGTGGCGCGCAGTGATTCCTGCTTCTTCTACCATGTGTACTTTGGGTATCTTTAACAAAGAAGTAAGAGGGGAAGGCACACCCCCATGCACGTCGGTAGGATGGTATGGGAGAGATTTTCGGTTAGCACTCATTTCGAAGCATATCTATCTATATCTATACAACTTGGGACTTGTCATGACATACACAATACGTATACAAAATTAAAGTTAATAGTATAAAATTTGTTAAAAAAAAATCAAGTATCATAATGTATAAGGTACATTCGATAAAAGGAATTATACATTATAAAAATTAGCAGTAGTTATTCACTATTTAAAATTTTATTGTATGAATTTTTTAAGAAAAAATTATAAAATGCCACTTGTCACTGTTCTAGATAGTTAGTTCTTTAACATAAAAAAAGGTGTTACACCAAACAAAACTATGTTTTCCCTTTATAAAAACGAGTGAAGGTGGCACACGCGATACGTGTGTAAGAATAAAATTAATAGTGAATTTTGTTAAAATGTAAATTTGTAAAACTAAACATATTTTTAAGGGTAGTTAGTTACCAATTAAAATCTTTATTTTGTCAATTTTTATAATTTTTCTTAGAATACCACTTGTCACCACTATAAATAGGTAGTTATTTTATAGATATAGATATAGACAAGTTACACGGGCACACGCAATACGTGTGCAAAAATATCAATTTTGTTAAAAAATTAAGTATTACATATTAGTATTTATTAGTTATGTGTATGGCAAAATATTTTAACTAAATATTATCATCATATCAAACTTAACTTTAACTTTAGTTATAGTATTTTAATGAATTTAAAATTGTTAAAACCAAACATGTGCAAAAATGAAGTTAACAACATTCTATTTTTGTAATGTTAAATTTGGGCAGTACAATTTATTTTAACTATATTTTTTTTGATGATTCAAATTATGAAAATCAAACATGTCTTTATAGGTAGTTATTTAACTATTCAAGATTTATATTTTATGTCATTTTTCAAAAAATCTCTTGAAATTTCACTTGTCACTATTCTAGATAGGTAGTTGGTAATACCAAAGAGATGTTACACCAAAACATGTTTTTCCTTTTTATATATAATATCGATAGTTATTTTTCAATAAAAAAACTTTTATTTAGTGAATTTTTCAATAAAAAAACATGTACATTATAAAAACTAAAAGTAGTTATTCACTTTTAAAATTTTTGCTTTGTGAATTTTTTAATAAAAAAAATTATAAAATGTCACTTGTCACCATCCTAGATGGGTAGTTATATAACACCAAAAAGGTGTTACACCAAACTATATACACACACGCGCGACACCCCCCCCCCCCCCAACACACACACACACACACACCCATATCCACACCCACCCACAACCTACACACACACACACCCCTCCCACTTACCCACACACACAACAATGCCCAAGAGTGAAAAAAAATCTCTTTTTTTGGTATAAATATTTGTATCATTGCAAAACATCCAAACAGTAAAAAATAAAATTCATGAAAATATTTTCAGCAAATACTATTTTCCAGAAAACATATTTTGGAAAGCATTTTCGGTAAAACAAACAAGGCCATAGTATAGATATAGTATAGATTAAGCCAAAACTTAATTTGATATAACACCTTTTGATATTATATAACTACCAACCTACAATGGTGACAAGTGGCATTTCAAAAAAAATTCTAAAAGTGACACAAAATAAAAATCTTAATTAATAAGTACTATCTATAAAATTATGTTTAGTTTTTGTTAATTAAAATTCATCAAAAAATGGAGTTAAAGTAAAATTTAAGGCCAAGTTTAATACAATAATAATATTTTGCTAACTTATGTTTGGACACGTATGACTAACTTATTTTTCTATAATTTGAGATTCATTTTATTGAATATAACAATAAACACGTATATTTGATTTTTTTTTCATAACAAAAATTTTACTATTAATTTCACTTTTGCACACGCATTGCATGCATGTGCCACGATAACTCGTATTATTTATGGTGAAGCATATGACATAATTACCTTAACATAAACGAGTCATCATGGCACGCCTGGTGCGTGTGCGAGCGAAAATAAAATTGATAAAATAAGTCTTAAAGTACAGATACTTTTCCAAACATGAGTTAGCAAAATATTATTATCGTATCAAACTTGGCATTTAAATTTTACTTTAACTATATTTTTTGATGAATTTGAATTTGTAAAAACTAAATACAGTTTTATAGGCAGTTACTTACCAATTAAGATTTTTATTTTGTGTCAATTTTTAAAAATTCTCTTGAAATGCCAATTGTCATCATTATAGGTTGATAGTTATGTAAAATCAAAGAGGTGTTACACCAAACCAAGTTTTGACTTATTAAGTGGTATAGATATTATTTTAATTAAAATTAGAATTGTTTTGATAATAAGGCATATTTAACAATATTCAGAGATGAAGCAAAGCGAGAGCGGCCTCGTAAGCAATTGAGTTGGTGTTGAGTGAGGGTGAGAGCTATAGTGTTTCTTTTAGCTTAATTTTCTCTAAACCTGCTAGGCTGTAAACAGGGACCGATGTGGGGAAGGCTGGTGAATTAGTCATCGTAAATTTCAGAACAATAAATATTTGGTATGTAGTATTTTCCTCAGTTTTTTTCTCATAACAGTAATTGATCACCTTGATGATTTTTTTATTTTTTTTTGGTGAGTGTAGTTTGACTACCTTGGAAAAATGAATATGCCACTGTTTATAAATGAGCCGATTGAGCGTAGGGTTGCTCAAGGTGGTTCATCTTACTTATCAAATCTTAAAATTATGATCGATCAAGCTCGACTTGTGTAACTCTCAAGTAAATATCAAACGGGATAAGCTCAAGTTTTTGCAAAGAAATTCACAACTAGTTAACGAGCTTTAAAATGTAGCTTGGTTCATTTATCATGAGAAAATCTTGAACGAGCTTTTAAGCGAACTAAGGCTCTGAGTAGCTCGGATCAGTTTGACACCCTATAATCTACATGCTGGACTTACTTCACGACGACGTTTATGGAGTTAGTTAAGTGATTGGGTTGGAACAATATGAGCTATAAATTCATTTTTGTACTGTTTACAGAGTGCATGTAGTTCAGACATCAATATGGAGGTTTTCACACGTATGAAGAGCGCGATGCACCACGTGCGATGACACCTTGCTAGTTGTTTTTAAAATGCATGTAGTCACAGTGTAAGGATATATTAATTATTGGTCAGGCATGTGTACCATTGCAAGACCAAAAAGTAAATCCTAAATCCATAAAGCACAGCTTGTAAATGCTAATAATAAAACTCAATAAGATCCATAATTGTTTCACTTGCATATGTTAATCAGTTGTTGATGTACATACCCTGTAGCGTAACTAACAGATGAGAGTTAAAAGCACTGTGAGGGACGATAAAAATTCAGGTGTCACCGAGAAACTCATAAATACAAAAGTTGAAGAATGAAATCCAACTTAATACTAAAGCGTAAACCCCTAAATCTTGGGTCTATCCATGCATGCCTCAATTTATTTTTCTCATCCCACATATGTATGTTAACAGAAAGTTACGCCGCATCCCATCAATTCAAACTTTGTGAACAATGACTTATATCTTCCTTTAAGGCGTTTTTATATATGTTGAGGGGTTTTAATTAATTAAAGAATACCCATTAATGATTAAACTCCCAAACAACATTTGACGAGGCATTCCAAGCTTTTCCGAAAAAAAGATTTAGCGTTCTAATCACTTGGTATTTAGACGAAAAAAGTTTATTAACAACATATTATTAGTAATAAAAAGTCATGAAACTATTAGCTACTTATACATTAGTCTCAAAAAAGTGGTAGTAACCACGTTGCGCCAGTTGTTTGCCAGTAAAAAGCAAATTTCAGCCAAACTCCTCAACCTTCTCACAACTTGTAGCTTTACTGACGCTTTTCTCAATTTGAAATTCGCATGAAACCCCGCAACATTTAAAGCAGCTCACGCTGAGCGCGAATCTTTTAGGCAAATCAAATCCGTTATTTTCAAAATTCATTCTACAGCCTCCCTCCAAACCGAAGCCACCTACGCCCCGACTGAATCGGAAACCCTAGCTTTCCACCGTCTCCCGCTCCCCGACCTCCCTCCTCCCGCCGTCTCCACCTCCGGCCTCCTCGGCTTCGATGACGTCACCGTCTTCGGCATCTCTCTCGACATCGAGAGGCTTCCGATTGACAACGCTCTCTCGAAGTTCTTCTCCGACGTCGTTCCCCAACAACATTTGGTGAAAATCTGTAAGATCACAGCTGATCTCACTCATGGACTTCACACAATTCAGCAAGGAAATTTAGCAGAAGAAGATAAGTTCAGAAATTGTAGAGGGAGAGAGAGAGATTCAGAGAGAAGATGAGAATATTGAGAGAAATTTTCATAGATTTTTTATCACCCTTTTTTTCCGTCATGGATGCCTCCCTTATCAGGAGGTTACAACCGAAAGATGCTAACAGATTCCCTCTCCGAGAGTTGAAAAAACAGAAGAAGTTCTGGAAAGTGAAATCTTAATTACATTATTGTCATGGCATTAACTAATGGCCATTAATGGACTAAACCAAGATTTCCCTGATTAATATCTGGAATTAATGCTTCCAGCTCAGTAAGATCTTCTCTGTAATTGGTGTTGTCACGCTCCTCACGCGCCCGTGCATTTACTCTGCTGAAGCTGATCACGCGCGACACTCTCTTGTAGATTTCCTTGTGTGCAGTCCACTTGCTCAGCTTGTTTTCCATTTGAGCTGCTTCCTTCCATGATTGGGGCTGCTGTCTTCCTTTTGATCCTGAATTTCAATGGGTGTCTGGATGATGAATCCATGACATTCCCTCCCCCTTCAAAACCAGCCCCCTTCTCTTTCACAAACTCTGGGAACTTATGCTTAACTACCTCCCAATCTTCCTATGTAGCTTCAGTGATTGGAAGATTAGACCATGCTACCAATACCTGTGATACACAGTTCCGTCCCCTCTTTATCATTCTATGCTCCAATATGTGAGTTGGTTCCAACAGTAATTGACCTTCCCGGTTAGTAGGAGGCAGAGTAGGTGAAACTGTTGACTTATGCCCAATAGCAGCCTTGAGCAGTGAAACATGAAATACTGGGTGAATGTGGGACTGTGAAGGCAGATCCAACTTGTAGGCCACTTCGCCAACTTTTGCTAGAATTGTGAAGGGTCCATAATACTTTGGTGCCAGCTTAAAACTTCTTCTAAGAGCTAGACTATTTTGCTTATAGGGCTGCAATCTTAAGTACACCCGATCCCCCACTGAGAAGCTTCTATCACTTCTCTTCTTGTCAGCATAAACCTTCATTCTATTATGTGCTTCCTCCAGATTCCTTTTAAGCAGGTTCATGACTCTGGCTCTATCAGCTAAATAAGAATCCACCGAAGCAATATTGGTGGTCTCATTAGTCCCCAAGCCTAAAGGTTTGGGAGTATAACCATATAAGGCTTGAAATGGGGTCATTTGGAGAGAAGTATGATAATTGGTGTTGTACCAATATTCTGCTAAGGTTAGCCATTTGCACCAAGACTTAGGCTTATCACCACAGAAACATCTCAAGTAAGTTTCTAGGCATTGATTCACTCTTTCTGTTTGCCCATCACTCTGTGGGTGGTAAGCTGAGCTCATATGTAACTTGACCCCCAATAAAGCAAATAATTTTTGCCAAAATTGACTGATAAAAACACTCCCCCTATCACTAATGATGTTGTCAGGGGTCCCATGCAACTTGAAAATGTGATCAAAGTATACCTGAGCAACTTCTTGTGCTGTATAAGGATGGCTCAAAGGCATGAAGTGTGAGAACTTGCTCATTCTATCTACCACTACTAGAATCACTTCTTTGCGCTCAGATTTAGGTAGGCCTTCAATAAAGTCCATTGAAATGCTACTCTAAAACTGAGATGGAATTGGGAGTGGTTGGAGCAAGCTAGGATAAGCAACAGTTTCATGCTTATTTTGCTGGCAAATGTTACACTGCTTTACCCATGTCTTGATGTCATGTCTTAAAGAGGGCCAGTAGAATATGGCTGAGATCCTTTTATATGTAGCTGAAATCCCTGAATGCCCCCCCAATACCAGATGAGTGAAGTGTTTGAAAAATTTGAGCCTTTAGTTCTCCTCCCTGCCCTACACACATCTTGCCCCTGTATCTTAAAATATCATTTTCACAAGTGAATTCAGAAGTTGCATAAGGATCCAAGGTAAGCAATTGCATTTGCTCTCTTATGAATGGATCCCCCAGATAACTCTCCTTGACTTCAGTCACCCAAACTGGAGTGACATATGAAATAGCCTTACACTCCCCATTGTCTCCACTAGGGCATGGTAGCCTTGACAAAGCATCGGCTGCTCCATTTTCAGCCCCTGATTTATAATGTATGGTAAAAGTGAACCCCAATAACTTAGAAAGGCATTTCTTCTGGAGCAAAGAAGTAACTCTCTGTCCCAACAAGTACTTCAAACTGCAATGGTCAGTCATAATTGAAAAGGGTTGGATACTAAGATAAGTATGCCAGTGCATGATTGCTTGTACTACTGCCATTAGTTCCTTTTCATAGGTAGAGAGTGATAAGGCCCTTGGTCCAAAAGCCTTGCTAAAGAAAGCCAGTGGTCTCCCTGTCTGCATCAGTATTGCCCCCATTCCTTGGTCACTTGCATCAACCTCCACTGTAAAAGGTAGTGAAAAATCTGGCAATGCTAGGACTGAAGCACTAACCATAGCTGCCTTAAGCTTATCAAAAGCTGTCAAAGCTTCAGGTCCCCAATTGAAATTATTCTTCTGTAAGAGTTTGGTCAAGGGCTTGCTAATTATCCCATAATTCTGGATGAATTTCCTGTAATAACCCGTTAGGCCCAAGAAGCCTCTCAATTGCTTAAGAGTCTTAGGTAAAGGCCAGTTGACCATGGCTTCTATCTTGTTGGGGTCTGCAAACACACCTTCCCCAGAAATCAAGTGGCCTAGATACTCCACTTTTCCAGCAGCAAAAGTACATTTAGATTGCTTCACAAAAAGCTGGTGCTGCCTTAAAGTTTGTAGCACTGTACTGAGGTGTTGTAAGTGCTCCTCAAAGCTCTTGCTATACACCAAAATGTCATCAAAGAACACTAATACAAAGCTTCTGAGATAAGGTTTAAAAACATCATTCATAATGGATTGGAAGGTAGCTGGTGCATTTGTCAACCCAAAGGGCATCACTTTGAATTCAAAGTGCCCAAAGTGGGTTGTAAATGCAGTTTTGTGGACATCAGCAGGGTTTACTCTCACCTGGTGGTAACCACTCCTGAGGTCAAGCTTAGAAAATACCTTTGCTCCATGAAGTTCATCCAGGAGGTCATCCACAACTGGAATGGGGTATTTGTTTTTAATCGTGAGTTTATTCAGCCCCCTGTAATCAATACACATCCTCCAGGAACCATCTTTTTTCTTGACTAATAGTACTGGGGAACTGAATGGGGATGAGCTAGGCTGGATAATGCCTGAGTCAAGCATTTCATGGATTATCTTCTCTACTTCACTTTTCTGGTTATATGGCATTCTATAAGGTCTAATACTTACAGGTTGGGAATTTGGAATTAAGGGAATATGGTGGTCTTGTGGTCTCACAGGGGGTAATCCTTTTGGTTCCTCAAAAACATCATCAAAGGTATGAAGTAGTGCTGTGAGTTGTGGGTTTTGGTTCATATCTGATGGTAGGGTGGTTAGAGTATATACCTGTCCACAAAGAGCCCCTGTATTGTGTGCCAGATACTTGAACATTCCTTCAGCTGATAGCAATTGCACTTCAGTCTTCCCATTCCCCCCTTGGAAGGTGATAGTCTTCCCTTTCCTTGAAATGGTCATTGTCATTGCTTTAAAGTCAAATTGAACTTGACCTAGTGTTTTGAGCCATTGCAGACCCAGCACACAGTCGCAACCTCCCAAAGGCAACATCATCATGCTAGAGTTAAAGGTCTGATCCTGCAAGGTCCAAGAGAAATCTTGGCACATGGAGTCACTAGTGACTCTGTTACCATTAGCCACCATAATTGTCATTGGAGTAGTAGCCACTGCTACATATCCTAATTTTTCAGCTGTGTTGGGGTCAATGAAATTATGGGTTGACCCTGTGTCAATCAGTATAGAGAAGATTTTACTGTTATGCCTGCCCCATAATTTGAATGTGTTATGCGAGGGGATACCAGTGATGGCATTCATTGTAATCTCAACCCTGTCCTCCATTTTCTCTTCAACAGGTTCTTCTTGTGTAGGTAGCTCCTCATCATAGATAGGTGGTGTGTCTTCCCCTACCTCCTCATCAACTACTAGCATGGACACCTGTCTATGCTTACAAGAATGAGCTGGTGTGAACACTTCATCACACCAGTAACACAACCCCCTTTTTCTTCTCTCATCGAAAAATCCTCTAGTGAATTTCTGGGTGGGTGCTTGGTTTGGTGTAGGTAGTAAAGCTTTTTGGGGTGGGGCAGGTGGGTTTTGATGATGGAAAGCATGTGGGTTGGTTTGTATAGGCTTACTTTTCCAGCTGGGACTGTTGGGTGGAGGTTTAGCTGGGCTAGTATTTATAAGGGTGGACTGTGCTCTGGCTATAGTCCTGGGGTAGTGCCACGCATTATTAAAGCTGGCTTCCTGTTTCCTTGCTAGAAAAATAGCTCGAGAGAGATCCTCCACGTCAAATTTCTCTACCTCCAACCTAATTTCATCCTTCAATCCACTAATGAAACTCTGAATGAAATAATCCTCTTCAAACTTGCTCCCCTCACTGACTAGGATAGATCTGAGGGTTTCAAAATCATTATAGTACTGCTCTACTGTGTTTGTTTGCCTTAATTTGTGGAATTCCCCAATGACACTTTCCCTGAACAAGCTAGAAAATCTAGCATGTAGGTCCCTGACAAAATTAGGCCATGACACCCTCCCTCTGGCTTTAATGTATGTTCCATACCAAAACTCTGCTTGACCATCAAAATGAACAGAGGCAAAACTCACTTTGTATTGCTCATCAACAGGATTAAAGTCAAAATACTTCTCTGCCTTGCGTACCCACCCATAAGAGTCCTCCCCACAGAACCTAGGGAACTCTAATTTAGGCAATTTTGGATTAGGGTTACCTGTGGTAGCGTAATGATATTCTTGGTGTGGATGTTCATACCCCTTATTTGTTTTGGAATGCCTAGACCCTGAGCCCGAGCCTTCTCCTTCCTTGAATTGTATCAGCTGATGCATCATCTGTTGTAACTCATTCAGACTTTGTCTCACCACAGGTAGCTCATCCTTCAACTGGTCTACTGATGTCCTTAGGTCTGCGATTTCTGAAACTGTTTCTTTTAGTCCCATCAACTGATCGTCTATAGCTCCAAAGTGATCTGCAAACTGTGCCTCCATGAGGCTTACATGCTCATCAAGTTGTTGCTGCTTACCCTGCCTGGTATTGTACCCCATTTGAGTTGTTCTTCCGCTGATGTATAATGGGATGGAGTTGGTGGTGGTTTAAGGAATTTGAACACTGCTCTGATTACCAATTTGTAAGATCACAGCTGATCTCACTCATGGACTTCACACAATTCAGCAAGGAAATTTAACAGAAGAAGAGAAGTTCAGAAATTGTAGAGGGAGAGAGAGAGATTCAGAGAGAAGATGAGAATATTGAGAGAAATTTTCATAGATTTTTTATCACCCTTTTTTCCGTCATGGATGCCTCCCTTATCAGGAGGTTACAACAGAAAGATGCTAACAGATTCCCTCTCCGAGAGTTGAAAAAACAGAAGAAGTTCTGGAAAGTGAAATCTTAATTACATTATTGTCATGGCATTAACTAATGGCCATTAATGGACTAAACCAAGATTTCCCTGATTAATATCTGGAATTAATGCTTCCAGCTCAGTAAGATCTTCTCTGTAATTGGTGTTGTCACGCTCCTCACGCGCCCGTGCATTTACTCTGCTGAAGCTGATCACGCGCGACACTCTCTTGTAGATTTCCTTGTGTGCAGTCCACTTGCTCAGCTTGTTTTCCATTTGAGCTGCTTCCTTCCATGATTGGGGCTGCCGTCTTCCTTTTGATCCTGAATTTCAATGGGCGTCTGGATGATGAATCCATGACAAAATCATGCAAGTAAGTTATGGTTATAGGTACTGAGACGTGTTGTTGATACATGAAGATTTCTCAGGCATTCATGTCCATTTATGAACACAATGTTCTTGTTTTTTACTGTACTTACAGAATTTCATTGGAATTCATGTGATCGTATTTGAATTTGTGCAATAATTTGATATTGCTGAAAATTAAAGAATTAAGATCTGATTCGATGTGCTTGTTGATTCATGCACTCTGATAATTATCATGAATGCACGTCTAATTATGAATTGGTCGTTATGAATTGTTGTTATCCCGAATCCACGTCTATTTATGAATTTTTATTGTCCTTTTTTCTTTTTCTTTTTTCCGACTTTGAATTGTGTTCATGGAACTTTATTGTATTCAGCTATTGCATTTCATGTCATGTTATATGCGTTGAAACTTTGGTACCGGTTGATGCTAAGCAGGTCTGACTGAGTTAGGCTGATTTTAGCTTCTGTTTGTTTTAGCGATTCCTTGCAAGATCTGGCTAATCAGATCTGACTGCGCCTCAATTTGACGATTATGATTATATACTGATTTAGGTACTCTTTGTTGCTCAATGTTCGAGGTTTAATGTTTCCTAGTTTATTACTCAACATTCAGCATACAAAGGGCATGCGATCTCCATTGAGTTCACCTTTTACCAATTTCCTTGTTGGGAAAATTGGCTAGACTCCATTTACTTTATTAAGATGCAAAAGTTTTTTGCTTTAGAAAACGGAAAAATAGCTAGTGACCTCGAGCCCTGATATCACCAGGATAAAAATCTTAGCTAGGAAGTCAACTCCCATTGAGAGTTTTCATGACTAAAATACCAAGCTCCTTGAGGCATATATCTCAGTGTAACATACAGAAGAATGCTGAGATGCTTTATCAAGAGAAAAACGGAACCAGAAAAACGCATAGATTTGATGTCGTAGAGCTTGAATGACCAAAAGCATCAAATAGCGCCGTCTGTGTGTCATTGTTTTTAGATCATTTGTCTCTGTCTTCCATGTTAGTTTAAGCTCTTCACTGCATCTAGTTCATTTTGTGCAGGAAGAAAATGTGACCACTTTTGATGGAAAAGGTTTTAGCAGTCCTCAGATAATGCAATTTGAAATACCAGCGCTGGATTTATCTTCGGTAAAAGCAACATTGCACATGGATTCATTAGATAATACAGACAAAAAATGAAAAAAGAAAAAAGAAAAAAGAAAAAAAATGAATACATATATGGAGATGCTCTTATTTGTTAACTCTCTGCTTCCTACAGGAGAATGGTTGTTGGTCCCAGAAAGAGAAGATGCAAATTTTCTCTGAAGTTTTAGATGCTGAAAATAGCACGGTAAATTTTTGAATACCCATTTGGAAGACATGCATGGCTATTTATTTTGGTCAATGGCTTCATTTTTTTAGTTCTTAACTGTTAGTGTGACTGGTAGAAGAGCAGCCTCTCTTTGAAGTTTTCTCATCCTTCCTTTGTGGTGATAGGGCAATTGAAAACCTGCTGTGCCAAGTTTCAATGGTTTGAAGTTAGGTGTTAAACCCTCATGTACCTTTCTGGGTTTGGCAATTTTTGGAACCTAAAGGTTGATGTCTAATAGTGGTCTTGTGAACAAATTTCTACTCTTAGCAGCTTGACTCTTGGCTGTCCACTAATGACATGCAAACAGTTATTTGCATCTTTATATTTGCTTATAAAACATCAACATGCTTTACACTGTTTGTTTACTTTTTCCCTTCCATTCTTTGACAATTTGCCGTATTAATCCTTACCATGATGGTTTTTAGGCATAGCTACGTGTTTTGATGTTTGGCTGGATTTTCTGTATGAATTTTAACAACTTAGTCGTTGGCACGTTCACTAGACCAATACTTTGTCTTCGTGAAAAAAGAAGTGGCTAAGTTTAACTAGAGGTGGTTTTCTCTCTTGGAATTTACTCCTCTCTGATTGATTCTGGGAATGCAAGAACCTATGGTACAGTCGACTCGGCGCCTCAAGAAAGCCTTAAAGAAGTTAGACCTTCTAGATATGTCAGTCCATATTGCAATAGCTTTACAATACGTATATAATTTCTATTAACCAGTTTGACAGTACTTTAGGTCTTTCCTTTTCTTGCAGGATATGCTTAATTCTACTCATAGGATGCAACATCTATTTGAGCTCCAAGAATCCATTTTTTCAGTTGATGACATTAAGCAGGATTACCAAGTTGAGCACAAGGCTGAATTTCTTGAAGATGGTCATTTTGTTCAGGACTCAATTCATCCCTGTCAAGGTCCATTTCCTCTATTAGAAGTGGATGAGACAAGTCTTGGTTTATTCAACAATAAAACTATGGAACTTGAGATTCAAATTCTTCAGAGTATTGAACCACAACACTGGACAGGATCTGATGAAGTAATGGGTGATGGCAAGGAACTTTTGCTTAATTTCGAATTTGACATATTAGAGTATTTTTCAAGTCATTGTCTATCATACCAGTGCCTTAGAGATGGACTCTCATGTTCAAACTTTTCTCAAGAAGCGGACCTCATTATCATCATATTGGAGTCTCAAATTGAGGTAAAATTAGCTTCCCAGCATGAGAGACCAGACGATGATTCTATCTGGTCAACGAGCCCAATTCTGTTTGAGGAAATCCAATTGTTTGATGCAAACTTACCTCAGTTTTATGAAGTCTTCTCCAACCAGGCAACAATAGGTCAAGCTGAAACATGTGAACATATGTTTGGAGAAGCAATGAACTTCAAGAACTATAATGAATTGATTGTTTGTAATGAGCTCATTCTAGTAGACGACTCTTTCAAATCATTGCCGGTGCCTATTCTTTCTAATCATGAAGAGATAAGGTCATTGCACGCACTTCTTGAGGAAACGTTAGCTGAGTTGAAGCCACAACTTTCCTCGGCATCTGATGGCATATATTTGGACTGGCATCTCTTGGAGGAAGATATCTGCAACAGTAAATTTTTTACTTGTTGGAAAATGCTGGAGGAGTTAGACACTTGCAGCATTTGTTCTAATTTAAACTCTTCCGATGGTAGGATGCTGGTATTTGAATCGGTATTCTCTGATGACAGTCCAAATGTCGCAGAGAGAGAAGAAAAAAAGGAATTGCTGAACACACCTTCTGGTACAACTCCTATGGTTCGAATGTGTCCTAATAATGTTGATTCAAGCAAATTGCGGAATCATGGAAACAAAAAATGGGTAATTGGAGACTTTTCATCTGACAAAAGTGCCTCTTCACCCACAGAGGTCTCCTCGCTTGTTGGAGCAATGTCACAGTTTAATGACCTTGATTTTTTCTTAAATCCTCTGGAGTTTACTACAGTAATGAATCAGAAGCCAGCTGTTGAGAAATTTACTGTCAATGCTAACATGAGCAATCAGAAGTTGGAAGAAGTGCAACACTTCATACCTGCTAGGGAGTGTAACAAGGGATCGCCAAAAGCGGCAGACAGAGTGAGAGCTTCCTCTATGCCTCTGCCTGTTCCAGATGTGCCATTGGCTATGGAACCAAAGGAAATTTGTAAAAGCATGCATTCTTCCCCTGATGCTATCATCATTGTAAACACAAAAAACTTTGATCAAGAGATGATAATCTCCAGGAGAAGCACATATCAAAGAATTCTTGCAATGGAAAAAGAAGGAACACAAGTTGTAGAACGAGATTTGAGTATGCCGGTGGATCTGATAATCAGTGCGGCGGTTTGCCTCGCATGGTATGACTGCAGAAACATTGGGAAGAAGGCAACTGCTCCAAATGAGGCTTCTTCATGCTTACCTTTATGTATTGAGAATATTGCTGCAAATGTTCTGACATCACTCAGTTTTACTTTCACTGGCTGCATTCTGGTAATTGTCTTGCCCATGCCAAGTCATCACCATCCATCCATCATCCAAGCCTTTTTCCCAAACTAGTTGGGTCCAAATATCAAATTATTTAGTCTTTTTTTGACAGCTAAATCATAGGCCTATAGCCAAATCTATGACTGCTGCACCGAAGCTCATTGTCTCTTCCCAAAGTAAACATGTTTTCATGTTTGAGTAATGGTAACTGCTCGGTGCAGTAGTCCATTTATATAATAACTGATCAATGCATGTGCGGTGTTAATAGCGCGACCTAAAATTGCTAACTGCCAAGCATGATGCTGTCATACTGGAGATAGGTCACGGAGATGGAACTTCTATGATTATGAAATGTGTCACGCAGCTTGCCTCGCCCCTGAATCTGTGGGGTTCTGATTGAAATCAATTGGGAACTCATCCTACATTAATACATATATGCCAGTGGGTTCATTTTGGGTTCTTCATTTGCATATTCAGTATATGATCTCTGAGAGTGGAAGTTTTTCCATGTAATTACTTGCAAGTAATACCGTCACTTAGTTAGGTCCTTGAAATGAATAATTTGGTATTGGAAACTTGCAGCTTTACCCAATATTCAAGCAATGACCCCTTAAAGAAATTAATATTGGACGAGAATAAGAGGCTTTTGGTGGCAAAGTTATGCCACGTAATAACCTGCTTTACTTCGAACTTACGTATATCTGAAGTTCTTACAATGACAGAACTTGGAGTGTTAATATTGTGTGAGGGTGATGTAGAGCTCTTGGGTGCAAAATAATCCTATATCGATCTGTTGAAAGAAAGAAAAAGTATTTATTGGTGACTTGTTCAGTGAGCTTGTGTTGCGTGAAATCCTCTGAACAATCTCTTCCAATTGTCATGTGGTTCTTATTCCGGGTCTTCGAAGGAGAAAGCAATTTCCTTGTTGACGTTATGGAATTTTCTGACGAACTTTATGCTGTAGCAGCTACCCTAGGAATCTATTTGCAACTCTTTTTCTCATTTTCATCTCAGATGACTGATGAAATTACATTGAGCTGCATTGGACGTGCCAACAAGTTAACTGGAGGCCTGTATCTGATAATGACTGAATCAGAAAGTCTTGCGGAGTCATTTCTAACCGCGTTTCCTTCAATTAATCCACTTTCGGCTCATGCGATACTGTCATCAGGAGGCATGCTCGTTGAGTTTCTTTCATGGTCATACGAGCATCAGATTCGTGCCCTTCAAAAATTCCATGTTCCTTATGAAAGTGTTGGTTTATTAAGTGCCGTTTGTAAATTTGGGGAGCGGGAGGATTCTAAATCTGGAATGACTGACTGCTCCTCATCAGTATCTTCTCCTCCTGATTCCGGATATTCTTGTTTCAAGAGCGTCCCTGAGAAAAGGAAGTGGAAGCAAACTGGGACTTCAGAAGATTCTAATGTACCTATGGCTGAATTATCCCATTTTAAGCCAACAAAGCTTTTTACAAATGGCAGACAAACTCCTACCAGAATGTCCATGCCATGTAATTCTTGGATTCCAAAAGATCCCGAAAAATTTGATGAGATTTTGAAGCCCACTCTACTATTCAAAGACCATTTGCCAGGGCAAGTTGACGGATCAAGTTTGAATATGGTAACAGATACTTCTAGCATCTCCAAAACATGCGATATTAACATGCCAAAAGGTCATAAGAAGTTAGCTGATAAGGAAATTCTCAGTTTTCCTGTGACTGATACGTTGTTTGGTCAAAAACAGGGGCAATATGTAGCTACGATGAATAAGTTAGTTGGGAGGAGTAATTGCACTTCCAGAACTCTGCCAGAGGATTTTGTAGGTGAAGTTATTGACATTGATGATAGGTCTCCTTCAGGTGAGGATTATCCTGTAGCAAAATCAGTAGGTTTCTCGCCTTTGGTGCCTGAGAAGAGACGGGATCCTGCTTCAGGAATTTTTAAAGCTGCCAGAAAATTGTCGTTTGATACAAGTAGTTTTCGTACTTTCCCTACAGCTGCCGAGGTTAACTCTTGCTCAGATGCCTGGATCTCTGCAAGTGATAATAAGCAAACTTCGAGGGAAGGAATCAGTCAATTTCCAGACATAGATTTTGATAACGATAACATGCCTTTGAAGTACCACAAAAGTTTTCTAGACGAGGGCAAGATACAAAAAGCTGGTACAAGTTTTTACAAGCCGCCTTATCAAGAGAAAAATATACCAGAATGTAGTGGAACACCACTCTCAAATGCCATTCACTTTGCTCAACCACAGCATGGATCACCATGGACAATAGAGTTTCTTAACAAAGTCAGGGAGAAGAGCAGATTACGCCAGCAATCCCTTCCACGTGAATTATCTGCCCCTTGTTTTGGGTACTCGGGGAATTTCTCAATGGGTCCTAAGAGAAAAAGTCCATCTGTTCTTGATTTCTACAAGTACCAAGGGCGGAGCAGTCCTATCAAAATTACTCCTCAAAAGAGGCAAAAGCGTTGTACCCAGCCATCAAGTTCATCTAAGAAGAAGAATTTACCATCCTTTCTTCCAATGTCGACTCCAATTGATAAGAGAGCAAGACAGGTCTGTCAACTATGGTCCTGTTTGATAAGAGAGAGAGCTCTATATATATATAGCATCCAATAATAATGTCAATTAATTGCAGACACTGTCTTTTTCATCAAATGGAAGCAAAGGCCAAAGTAAGCTGGTATGGAGTGATCAAACTGCTCAAAACAGGGGACTCTCACATTGCCCTTGACGTGGCAGGAACTCTTGCTAAAATGTCTAGATCCGGTAAAATTTCGAGTACAACCTTATCTTCAATTTAAATAGCACTCATATCAGCTATAGTTATCCTGAGGGCCCTAGCATAGTTATTAAAGGCCTGTCTAGGCGGCCGGTAAGCAACTTGCCCAGCCCTAGATGCTGGCAATTGGAGGCACAGATTGCATTTGACCCAATAGTTGTGATGACCTTCAGTATGGGGTTACGAATTAGGTTGCACATAAGTGACACAAGTCCATTAGGAAAAGAGGACTTGCGCCCTAATCTCCCTTTGTTTGCTCTGGTTGTCTTGAAGAGAATAAGCTGTAAGTAGTGACCTATAATTATATGTGAAGAAGGAAATGAGAAGTCAAAGGACAATGTTTGCCCCACTTGCTTTCTCCCACTTTCGCTGTCTCAGAGTCCTGACTCACTCCGGTTTAACTCTGTCTACAGTCAATCCAAGCACCTTGTCTCACTCTCTCCCCTTAGGCTTTTTTTCCTCTCCTCCTTTGCCATCTCCTTCTTCTTTCTTTGACCAGCCCGTGACTCTTTTCTGTCAATTCGTCGACGCCTTCCCTTCCTGACGCCCTTTGGGAATTCCTTCTTCTGGGTTTTCACCTATTCCCATAGCCTTTGTTTACTGCCTCATCTTTGTTTCCTCCTAAATGTGGCTGGTAACTGCTACACCAGCCACATTTGGACACGAGCTGCCAAAATGTGCTATAAAATGCTATGTTATATCGAATGCCGTACTGAATCTTAGATCTCTCAAAAAATATGTACACTCTGCACCTTTTGACTGATTAGGCGCGTTTCTATACCTTGTGCTTTGTGCCTAGGCTGTAGAGACCCTTAGCATTTTAAGTATGCCATGCCTTTAATTGTTAACATCAATACTTAATTAGTGGTTTTGTTATGCAGCTTCAGAATATGCAGTGACTATTGCCTACTAAGAGTTGTTTCAGCAATTTCTGGACGGTATCTACTCTTGGGGTACTAGTAAGCTCCATTATAATTCTGTCCCCTGGTTGCTCCAGATATATGTTGATGCCAAAAATAGCCAAGGAAGTATGTATGTACAGAAAACAAGACTAAGAGATGAATTATACTATTCAAGCCGTAAAATGATCTTATTCAGTATCCCCTGCCCCTCTGCTTCCCTCTCTCTGTCACTTGTTTTTTTTTCCTGGCACTGAAAAGGCGATTGCTCGTGTAATATACAATTATACAAGTCCATTAGGCGAGCTTTCAAGCATAAATTTCTTCTACGTATCTGGTCATTCCTTCCCTTCTCGTTTGATACTATGACTGTACGACTTACATTCAAACCAAAAACAACATCTTAGTATATTTCAAGTATTGCAGATTTGATGCCTCCAGGTTTTAATTAGTTTGTCTGCCGGAGCCAGTATTGATACTAAACCCACATGCGAATTTTGGTACATCAGATGATAATATGCCTATTGGCATATAAAATCTGGAATTGCTGTTGTAGCACATTTAGACTTGCTGTTTGGTGTTATTCCCAATGGAAGGAAATAATGTCGTAGAAAATTGTCATGGATGTGCACAATCTGCAGCAAAAGCTGATTTAAACTTGACTTGCTGCACGATTTACCTAACTGCTTCAATAATGCATAGTTTCACTTTGAAATACTATCTTGTCTTGCCATTCTTCAGATTACGTATCATCATTACAAGTTGTTGCCTTTCACCTTCTACCTCTGCAAATTTAAGACTTATTTCCGAGTATTTTTCTTGCATTTCTTTCAGCTCACTGTCCATTTGATTGTTCCTTGCCTGCAGTGATGCCACTTCACTTACTAATTTGGTAAAATCACAGCTGTCATTGGTGCCGAAAATGGGCATCCTCAGCTCTTCCTCTGTCATAGTTTCTGTTTCTCTGTAAAACATGGGTGAATTCAGATTCTTTAGTGTGTCATCATTTTGAAAGACATCTGTCTAGATGCGAGTGCTCAATGATACGATGAAAAAATGTTAAGTAATAGGTGGTCACCTAACATATATGTACCTTTCAACCGGAACTTTGACAGATTCATATTGCTTCAACATGCCTTCTTCAGTGGTCATTTCTTGATTACTTGCATTTTCTCTTATTTTTCTGCTTCCTTCATGCTTGCTAGCTGTTAAACTTACTCCGCGAGCAGGTCTATCCTCCTGTACAACAAAGATCCATATTTTGCTTAGCCAACTCATGAATGTTTTAGTACCAAATTTGAGACATTTTGGAAGCTGGAATAAAAACATTTTTCTGAAGTTAGAAAACATTGTATATTACTATCTTGCCCATCTACGTATGAGCAATAGATTATGTCATGCAGTGGCTCAATTTATAGTATGAAATAAGGTTAACCTTGGACGTCTTTGAATGAGGCCTGTTCGTGTTGCACCTCTTTTTATTTGTAATGACATAACTGTTTCATGTCTTAAGAAAGCATTTACCTCAAGAGATCTCAATTTTTCTGTCAAACTGACTGCATTCTTATCACGGTAATGAATTGGGGCAGATTCGTCGTCTATTGAGTGGGTATCACGGTTACTTTCGCTCTGGAGCTTTGTCTGTAAACTGGTAATAGTCACGTCCTTCTGCTGTAGGTTACCCTCTAATATGAACACTTTCTTTCTCAGATTTTCTTTCTCCAGATCTATTTCAAGCAAACGATGTTTCAACTCATTATGCTGTAGTCTTAGTGTTTCCACTTCTGATTCCAAAGATTCAACTATTTTTCCTGTTTCAATCTTTACAGCTCTCACAGCAGTTGAGTTTTCCTGCGATACTTCTTCTGTAGCCGAAGCAAGTTTTGTCTCCAGTTGTGGTCTTTCTTTAAATTCTTCCAATTTGGCCATCCACTTCTCTTTCTGTTCTGCCTCTTCAGTATTGCTGTTTGTCTTCTTATTGAGCCTTTCACTATCAACTTTGAGTTCTTGAATCTCATTTGAGAATACCTTGCGGTTTTCTTCTTGGACTTCTCTGAGGTTTTCAACTTCGGTGCGCTTTTCATCGAGTTGCAGCGACATCTGCTCAATCCGTTTACCTTGCAGATCTGTTTGGTTTAGTAGCTCTCGTACGCTCCCTTCATACTGATCTTTCTTCAACTCGAACTCCTCATTAGCTTTCTGGAGCATTCCTTCAAGAAAACTTTTTTGCCGACGCAGATTGTTAGCTTCTGCTACTGCTGTCATGGCCAACTTCTCCTTCTCATCAAACTTGGAGGCCAATTCCAATGAAAGCCTACTAAAATCTTCCTGAAGGCGCTCTGCGGCATTAGCATTACTCAACTTTGTCTTTCGCAACGCCTCCTCTGCTCGGATGGCCCTCTGCTCCTGCTCAACTTTGGTTTGCATCAAGGCTTCCAGATCATCTTCAAAATTATGTGCTTGCTTCTCTAGTTCTTTCTCCAAGCCCTTTACTTGGGTTTCAAGCTCATTGATTGTATCTAGGGACGCTGAGAACTCCATGGCCTGCTTCTTGATTTCTTCCTCCAATCTCCCTACCTGGAGCCTAAGCTCTTTTATGCTAGCCAAAGATTCCAAATATTCTTTTTTTATTTTCATCTGTTCTATGTTGTTCTGCTCTAATTTAGAAGCGATGTCGTGGTTTTCTTGTTTCAAAACCTCATAGTCCTGCACCAGTTGTTCCCTCTGCATGTTAACTTCTTCCTCGTATTTCGTGGAGACGTCTACTTCACTACACAGGTCTCTGTTCTTAGGTAGTTCTTCCTGTGCTTGTTCATCTTTATCATGACCTATTTTGCATCCGTAGGCATCTACTGCAGCTTCACCTGCCTTTATTTTGCTGGAAAGATACAATATTTCTATACCTTTCTGCTTCAACATTTGTTCAAGGTCTTTCACTGCAAGAATCAATTCGGAGTTTGAATCTTCTGTCCTATGCAGTTTTGACCGAAGTCTCTTACTTAAGGCCTTTTCATGTTTAAGCTCTTGCAATTTTTCTTCTAGCAGCATTTTCAAGTTTTCATTCTCCGGTTGCTCTTGGTTTGAAATTTCTGCATAATCAATGCATTTTTGGGAGGACTTGAGTCTTTCACATTCTGTGCGGAGTGCATCTCTCTCCTCTTTAAGGCTGACACTTGTTCTTGATAGATCCTGCCCCCTTTTGCTCTCCTTCACAATTTGTTTCCGGAGAGACTGTAATTCCAGTTCCGTCATTTCTGCTTGCCTTCTCAACAATGTTATTTCACTTCTCAGTACTTCGGTGGAACTATCTGATTCTGGCAATCCGCTTCTTGGAATGTTCTCCTCAGGACTGCTTGTCAAGCCACCTATGCTTCCATCTGAGACCGAACCCACTGACATTGCTGTGTTGGATCTCCGGTGGAGATGTTCCTGTGTCAAAATAATATCGACTGTCTTCTTCTGAGGCATAGAGTTCCGTCTGAGAGTCATAAAATCCTGACGAGCAGGAGTCATCTCCAACCAATGATCTCTCGAGTTGCTATCACTTCCAGCATCATGAGATGTGATTTGGTTCAAAAGTTCATCCTGTAAAGCGGAAATAGAATTAAAAATAGAGAAACTTTTTGATTTCTGGTTCAGTAATTATGGTTGTACAATAGGTCAATCATTCCCGAATTTGGAAGTCTTTGGTTCTTCCTTTGATTCTAACCCTCCTAGGATGAGTTGAATGATGGAAGAAAATGCATATGACAGTTATATAACTTTTGAGACCTTACTTCAGTAAAGTTAAGGTTGCTCTTTCCTCTGCTATTGCAATTCATTTGGTTGTTCAAGCATGTATCCAACAATTTCAGTCTTGGAGCTGTACTTTCTTCAAAATATCTGAAATACTCCCCCGTAAATAATGGCCAGATCAGTATCTGGATTATCAGTAATCGTAGCTACAAGAATGGGAAAAGAAATTTGCATAAAAAATTAATGGCTAACTCCTTGTCACCTTGGATCATCAGTTCCCTGCATATTCTGAACTGTAACCTGTCGAAACATAACTCCATGTGAGAAATATGTAACGAATAATTGCAGATTCTCTGGCAAATCTTCTTTAATTACAGGAGGGCTGTGTACGTGACTAATAGAGAGAGGCTTACATGCAAAATTATGCCAGAGCTGAAGTTGTTAAGAGGCAGAGAGACTGTCAAAGGTGTTGTTGCCTCTGCATAATCTGCAAAATCAACCGATACTTTCCCTACGAAACCTGCCCTCAGTGACCCCTACAGAAAGTATTACAACTCATTCACTTTGTGTTCAGACTGAAGAAAGGAGGGGAAAATGGTCAATGGCAGTGATTTCATACGGTTGACAGGATGAAGTGGTAAGTTTTCTCTTTAAATCTTCTGTTTTTTGGGTCCCAAATTAATTTCACTGTCTCATATACAGGATCTCCCCAGGAACAAATTCCTTCCAGTATGGCAGCTTTCGGCAGTCTCACTGTTGGCTTCCCCACATTCGCAGGAACCAGAGATATCATGAGTGCAGTTCCTGTCAGCTGTGGCACCTGAAGGCAGTAATATAAAGAACCAGGTGACTACTTACTAATCGTACCATTTTCATTGTTGAACTATTTGATCACATTACGTAAGTTTATCAATTTGATCACACTTAGTGCGATCTACTCATTTTAAGTGATTTAACAGAACACAAGGTTTAGAACTTCTGCGGCATTTTGAGCACAAAGGTAACAGCTACTAGCAGAAACAACTATAACAGTTTGGCACCTGAAAGCAGCAATACAACAAACCAGGTGATTACTAACTAATCAAACCGTAGGTGCCTACTAACTAATCATACCTTGTTTTCATTGTTGAACTATTTGATCATATCACACGTAAGTTAATCTAGTTTTCCACTACACTTCAGTGCGATCTACTCATTTTAGGTGATTTAACAGTATACAAGATTTAGAACTTCTGGGGCATTTTGATCACAAAGGTAACTGATACTAGCAGAAACTATAACGGTTTGCTTTTGTTTTTCCGGTACCTGAGTTGCCTGAAACTGCAATCTGAATACAACTTTTATCTTGTTCTTCTCGCTCTTCCATGACTTGAACATCCTTGTCGACCAATGCCTTGAACTTTATGAGAATCCTAGATTGACTCTCCTCATTGGGATCTTAAACAACGCTGAACTTTAGTGATGCTTCCTGACTCCTGTTATATTTCACGGACTTATCATAAGAACCAAAGTTACCTTTCCTCCCGAAGTAGGAAGTACACTCTCTCGAATGATGCAGAAAAGAGCTGTCCTCTGTTGAGTCCCACTTGTAGTTTAATATTTAGATGCTCTAAATAGTTTGTAAGATTATAACCATTTCTTTATTGGCGTGATGCTGGATCTGAAGATTCAGACAATTTTAACTGCAACTTAACAGAATAGAGAAGCTTCCCAGCGGTAGATTTATTTACATAATCCATGCATACAAAATAGCAGATTTTCTTCTTTGCTTGCATGTGGGGCACCATGGAAGGTCAAACTCTTTCTCCCCTTTCCATCTGAGTCACCTGCTTAACGCATGGGTGATAGCCAAAGCCGTGGTACGCTTGTATCAGAACCATCAACAATGTTGCTGGTAGCATTTACGTGGTATGGCGATGGCGTTTATGACTTGGCTAGTACTGTGCCGACTAGGAAGGCAAGGCAAGCATGATGAAGGTGAAACAACGTTTAATGCGTTGGAATAGAATTATTTGGTGAGACATTTGTGGACCAACGCCTTGCCTTCGCACGTATCTGCCAGCTCAGAACCACATTTTCATTTATGGCTCTTCCAGCAATAAGATGTACAAATACTAGAGTGCCGTTATACTACTATTAAATTGACTGCCTCATTGCTATATCTTTATGCTCATTCCACGTGAGAACATGTGCCGTCTTTCCCCCTTTTAAGTAAAGGGTCCGGTATGAATCGGTAAATACAAGAAATAATAGCCCCACTTTCGAGACATTAAAGTAATGGGTACAGCGTATAATTTCATCGCCTCTATTCAAAGTCTCCCGTTATTGGAGCCGAATGTGTCATCTCTTTTTTGGTATCATATTGTAGCAATGTAGGTTAGATGTAAATATTTGGTGTTCTTATGGCTTATGAATGCTCTTGAAGTTTAATTAGTAAAACGTCTTCCCTGTGAGCTTGGAAAATAAGATAAAAAAAAAAAAAACCGGTTAGCATGGAAAATCAGAATGTTCTTCACTTTCTTGGTGAATTTTCGGCCTGTCATGGTTTTCTGCCTTGAGTACTGTCGTATTGGGCTTCAACATTTTCAACCTCAGTCGGTAATGGGCCTTCCTTTCAGGTTTTTGGCTATTTAGATTGCTTGTTCCACATCTTCAATTTCTCCCAAGGCCTTGGTCTACACTTACACAGCACAAAGAGCTAGCTTGTTAGCTTACTTTAAGTTTGAGAATCACATGGCTGAGCCGGGCCCTTGGGCGAAACTGACGTCACAGCTTACCTCAACTGGTGACGCCGGTGCTGTGTAAGTGAAGAAAAGAAAAGGGAACCCTAGCAGGAAGAAAATCTTCGTCGGTCACCCTATCTACCAGCACCACGACCCACGACACCCACATCACACCGTGCTTAACCTACTGTGAACCACCACAACATCCGACCCCAAACTAGGAGGCAAGCCCAACCCATCCAAGACCGAAACCCAAATATGAGATGAGGCAACCAAACCATAGCCACCATCTACCACCAGCAACCCCAGCACCAGTCCGAACCACAGCCCCAGTCCATGGCACCCAAAACACATACCGCAATCCCAGGTGCAACAGCCAACCACAACTCCCCAAGGCCGTGAAAAGCACCAAAAGACTCGATTAAAGGGAAATCACAGGCACCAAAACGCTAATACATATGTAAAAAGCCACCACTCGCCGAATAACTGACGGTGGAGGAAAAAAATCGAGTCGGCGGTGAAGAGTCGAGTGAAGAGAGAAAGGAAGGAAGGTCTCTATCAAAGACCTCTGTGGTGGAAACTAGTTGTTAGATATAATGTTGTGTAACTTTTATTATTGACTTAAAGGAACATCTCATCATTACATGCTTGAACAAACTATTACGTGAATGGTTATATGACTGGTCGGTTCTAAACTTTTGATGATGTTTATATAAGGTGTCTTGGTAAAAAAATAAAATCTTTTGATGGTTTGGAAAATAAAATAGTCCTGGTGTTTATATAAACATCTTTTGATGATTATAGTTTGGAACAAGTCCCATGTCAAAAATAAAATAGTTTGGAAAATCTTTTGA